>JACCPG010000251.1:0-25856 GCA_016069955.1 Drepana arcuata
ATAACATATCCTCACGCCTTCCCACAAGGGTCCCCGAAGGGGTAGGCAGAGGTGTATAGGTAATACCCACACACCCACTTTCCGCCAGAGGTATATTAGGTGCCAACGTGACAGATGGCGAGTCCATCGCCGTTACCCCAGCACAACTATACATACGCTTTGAATTTCTTCTCAGACGTATGCAGGTTTCCTCTCGATGTTTTCCTTCACCGTTCAGCTCGTGGTGTGACTAATCACTGTACTTAAGTTCAGAAAAACTCATTGGTACAGTCGGGATTCGAACTTGCGACCTTTGCGTCGCAGGCAACTGCTCGAACCACTCGGCCACCACGGCTTCTTCCAACATTCGGAATGCGTAGGTAGCTGAACATTGCCCTCATAATACTATTACGTAATGTAAGCCTAAAACGAGATCTGCTTTATGGTATATGGTTCTAGTGTATAAGAATGTGGTATTCTAATGCTAACCATAGGGATATACATTATATTCATGCATTCTCACAACGGTTCCCGAAAGAGGTCTAATAATACCCTCTTGGGAGTGGTTTCCCTTGGATCAGGACCCTGATGGAGAGTGCCCAGCTTTGAAATTATTTTCAAAGCATACGGCAGAGTATTTCGTCAATGTTTCCTTTAAACGAAACGTTCGAGAATTTGAATGATCACATCACTCACAGCAGCACAGTGACTTATCACTAAAGTAATTAATCACTGTACTGCAATTCAGAGAACTCTTTGGCACAGCTGGCAATCTTTGCGTTGCAGACGAATAGTCGAGCCACTCGGCCGCCGCACAACGATTCTTAGTCAAATTAATGAAAGTACCTGGATGACCGAGCTTAGCTCGGTATTTTTCAGATTTATATTTTTTCGTACGAATGACATACTTATGACAACCAAACACTCATTGGCTTAAAGTTTGTTGCTTAGCAACGCTTTATCTGTGGGGAAATTCATATACTAATGAAATTGTTGGAGATTTTCAATGCCTAAAAACACGGATAAAACGACTTTTTTTTTTAATGAAACCTAGCTACATCGATTTACCGCCCCCGAAATCCCCCCCTTACCAAATTTCATGAAAATCGTTGGAGCCGTTTCCCAGATTCAGATTATATATATAGATATATACAAGAATTGCTCGTTTAAAGGTATAGGGATACGTATTCAAAACACAATTTAAATGTGAAAACAAATTCAAGTAAATATTCCACGTTTATATTCTTCGACGTCGTTTAGTTAGACGCGCTGAAACATATTATTTCATCATCATCATATCATCACGCCAAGTCCCTAACGGGGTAGGCAGAGAGTATAGAGCGCCAGTTCTCTCTAGACTTACATACCTCTTATTATTAACATATTATTTATGCTCGCAATAATAAAAAATGTTCGTCACGTAGCGGAAGGAGGATAACGAAAGATGTATGTAGTAGTATAATAACATTGTCAGCTAACAAGTCATGATTCTTCTTTCTGAGCTGTTATGAGATGCAAAAATTGTCATCATTCATTTCGAGCTTCGCCGAGATACACGTACTGTATTATACCCACCCGGATTAAGAGTAAATGGCACGCGCTAGAAACATTTAAATAAACAGCAACTTAGAAACGGTCGTGAGGCTTAGAATAGCGGAAAAGTCGAGCTTTGCCAAAATTCGCGACGGTAACACGACCATATTTAGTAGTTCTAAGACTCACGTTGCATATGTATGTGCTGCTTGGGAATTTTGTAATCGGGCGGGTAGCATCTCTCGTAGAACTCGAGGTCGATGACCTGGCATACCTCAGGCGTTGGTATAATGAGCCCCGTGCCAGATATTGCCCTCTGGAGGTGGTGTTCCTGTGGACAACGTTGTCTATTTAATTTAGGTAGATAAATTAAAGTTAAAAAAACACTCAACCAAAGGTGTAATGTAATGTCATGAGACATCAGTCAAAACCCGCCAATTATCCAAAAGGAAAATATTTAGGACAATTTGACAAAGTAGCTCTTTGAAAATAAAATTTACCACAAAGATCGTTTCATAAAGTATTTTTTCTTAACACAAACATTACACAACTCAGCCTAGTGTTATCACTACCGAACCATTAGTTGTGTAAGATGGTGATACAAAATTAAGGTATCAATGAATCAAAAAGGACTATAATAGTCTTATAGTCAGCAGTCTCATCGGTCTAGAACTCAACCCCAGTCAGTCTACAAACAGACAACTTAGTTGCGCATCATCAATAAGCTAACGAGTTCGACAAGATAACTTTACCGTATACAAATAAATGTAATAAAAGAAAACGACGGAAACTTGCAAACGTCTGAAAAAATTAAAGCCGTGCGAAGTCTTGACAGTCGGCGACTCACTCAGCACGTCACGTCTTCACATAAATTAAATATCACTGGCTTCAGGGGGAGTGTTATTACACCCCTGCCTTAAGTATTGAGTAAGATAGCTTGAAGATCATAAACAAGGATTAAACTTCAAACTCTAAACTTTGTATGTTTGAACGGAACAGAATGAAAGTTGCTAAATTAGGTATAACGCGATTACAATTCCAAAACGTAAAACTTTGTAGCTACGTGGAAGGTTTTCATGGCTAGCTTTTGCCAGCGGCGTCACTTACGTGAATTTCCGGCACACATTTTTTTCCGTACTCCAGGCATAAAGTTACTATCTATGGACGTCATTAGACCGAGCAGTTACGCCAGACTGACTGCCGTATAAGGGTTGTACCTCTATCCTTCGAGAAGTGTACATTTATTCTGTAAAGTCTTGTGTTGGTTCATGATCGGTTGAGTACAGTTAAGTCGGTGAAACGTGACACAGGCAAACAAACTCATATATGCATTTCTAAAATTAATCTGCAGCGTCCTTCGTAGACAATATCCCAATAATTTTCGTCATTACTTAGTGAATAGATGAGCTTTAGCAAATGACATCACTGCGGTACTATTTCATCGATAACGAATCGTAAAACAGTTCGGCCGGATCGATTGCCGATAAGATTGGACAATAGGTACAAAATATTGGGTTAACTTAACGACGCAACTGATAAGGGTGATTGGTATCTTTGTATAACGGAATTAGCACTAAGTATTACAGTAAGCAGTAAAACACATAGGTACATATACATATTGTTTTTTGCGGCTGAGGTAAAAATATATAACACTATCTGTTGTCCACGTTGTATATAGTTTTATACTGCTATTAATATAAATATTAAAGTTCGTTACTGCATCTCGCCAGAACGCCTGAACTGAATTGGATGATATTTATTTTATACATTTTGGTGGCATCAAGCCCGAGACTCGCCCATGATAAGCGGTTACGGCTTACGTACAGCTCCATGCTGCACTCTCTAGTGCAAACCTGAGCGTTCGCGGAAGGAAATTCCTTTGTAACTGCGGTTCCATTACGAGACCTTTGTGGTTCTAAGGTATGGGAATGAATTCCCCGTCGATGGCGAGAGGTGCGGAGGTGGTATTTTTTATTATTTCGCGTTAAAAGTTGCCTGTAACCGAGGTCTCATGTATCTCCTCTATACCAAAATTGGTAAGGGCGTAAAAACTTTGCAAATTAACAGAGAGACGAATGTAAATGAAGCCCTATTGTTTAGGACTCAGGGCCTGTAGTTATACCTCTTTGACACAAGATGGCGCCTATCAAAATTATAAAAAGCTAACGTTTGGTTCTCCGTAGATATTACTATTATCCATTCAGCAAGCCAAATATATTCTACTATTTGATTTTAGAGCGTTTCATTTTGGGACTTTATTCACCATTAATAATAATATTTTTTTCGTTATTGGCTTGGCTCACGACGCGACACGCGAAGCGACGCGAACACTTAACGACTCCTCAAATATTCCTGTCTCGAGTTACAATTCATATTATTATCATGTCAGCTCAAATATCAAAATTTCGCAGAATCTTCCCATTACTATGGGAAGATTCTGCGAAATTCTCTCAACTCAATATTAATATTGCAAAGGCAAGTAACTAAAAATGGAGATGGCATCAATAAATCTGTCCCTTTCGTGTTCTTGACTACAGTAGTATGACAAAGTAAGGCCCCGTTATACAATAGTGCAAAATGTATGTGAATTTATTTACATGTCGGCTTAGTACATTACGAAACAAAGTTAAAAATATGTATATCTAGTCAAACTTCTCAAATCAAACAGTGACCACAGCCTATATTTGAATTGTTTATGTTAGGAGCAATGACGACTCGAGCTCCGGGTGTATCATTGAGTTTTTAATTGAATGCAGTGATTTCACACACTTCGAGCTATACGGTGAATAAAACTAACGAAACGAAACCTGCATATGTTCGAAAACAAATTCATAGCCTTTTTTATTTATAGTTTTTTTTATTTATTTAAACCAAATTCACTTTAATACTTGAGCTGGCGCTCTACTCCCTCTGCCTACCCCAGGGCGGTCTACCAGAGGGACTCGGCGCGGTGATATGTCTGTATGAAAAGAGGGGATTGCTGCAGAGGTTACCATACAGAAACACTTATCGGAAGGTGTGCATGTAATTTTTCATGTGAATAATGATAATCAAATAATTAGTCTAGATGTAAGGAGATCTAACACTCCCTCTGCCGACCTCGCAAAGGACTCAGCGTGGTAATACCGATATAGTAGAACATCAGGCATTTAATAATCGCTTATTATGAGAAAAAAAACATCCGCTTTCTTAGCTACTCTACAAGCAAGAGGATATTTTTAAGGAGAATAAATTCAGGTAGAAATGACACCGAAAAGAGAACTCTTATAAGTTCAAAGTTGACAAACTCCAGTCGAACAGACTTCTCACCTAAAACTTTCTATAATAATGGTCTTTCAAAAACAAAACGAAACAGACTTTGAATGGGACCGCGAACTTTTAATTTGTATGCTAAAGTTTAAAGACAAATTCTCGTAGACACGTTATCACAGCTCGTGATGAAATATCACAATTCAAACGTTTAATTTGAAATTGTATACTGATAGTTATTCTTATCTATCCTAACTAATATTATAAAGAGGAAAGATTTGTATGTAAGTATGTGTGTAACGAATTGGCTCAAAAAGTACTAGACCGATTTGAAAAATTCTTTCACCATTGGAAAGCTACATTCACCCTGAGCGACATAGGCTATATTTTCTTTAATAAAAGTAAAATTATGTGCCCCTGATATATAAATTGGATGAGACTCGCACTTAAACGTTAAGGCGCGAAAAATAGTAGGCAGAGAGTGAGTCAGAAACATGTGGTTCGAGTCAGAAACATGTGGTTCGAGTCAGAAACATGTGGTTCGAGTCAGAAACATGTGGTTCGAGTCAGAAACATGTGGTTCGAGTCAGAAACATGTGGTTCGAGTCAGAAACATGTGGTTCGAGTCAGAAACATGTGGTTCGAGTAGTTGGCTGTACAGAGATTCTAACTTCGAATCCCGACAGAACCAAGTTTTTCTGAACTTAATTAGTGATAAGTCACATCACGGTTAACATCGAGAGGAAAACTACATACGTTTGAGAAGAAAGTCAAAGATTTATGTATAATCGTGCTGGAAAAACGCTGAAGGACTCGCCATCTGTCACGTTGGCACTTAAAATATATCTCCGTCGGAAGTGGGTACTACTCACACACCTCTGCCTGCTCTTTCGGGGACCCTTGTAAGAAAGCTTGAGGATATACTATAAGATATAAAGCGTGAAATAAAATTAATGTATAACACACTCAGTCGTACATATGTGTATGTACATCGCATCCCCAAAACTTCAAACTTCAAACATGATGACGGTGATGATAATGATGATGATGAATTAAATGCGAGATGTACGTTATACACAGAGCAAAGATGTAACAGGAATGCAGGAGAATAATCAAAAATACTCTCTCACACACAACGGGTTCTTTTACCATTTTAAAACACCAGTGTCAAGTACAAACTTTTTGAAAATAGTATGTCCCTATCTATACCAGATCAAGAGTGATTGTCAAGGTCGGCGAAAAATACGTAAAATCACGTTTTGCGATTGCGTGATAGGTATGTACGTGATTTTTCGGGATATTTTTTTTAATTAAATTGTTATTTGTTGTAATGGATAGTTAGTAATCTTCACGCATTGCTACAAGGGTCCTCGAAAGGTTAGACAGAGGTATGTAGTAGCTACACATCCCCTTGGCGTGATGATATGTATGTATGTATGTACACATCCCCTTTATATGTTATTATGACGGCAAGAACTACATGTGTGATAATGACAACTTATTCATGAGATACTGCCAGCTGACGGACAGGCAGAGGTGTAATTAGACCACTTATTGCCCTTTTAACCTTGTCGTTAGCGTCGTAAAGACGAAAAGGTTAAAAGTCTTAGCTTTTTAAATGCTTTACAAGCGTTTACAGATTTTACACCGTAAAAATCCAAAAAGTATTGATGAACACAGTAATTGGTACAAACCGGTATTGGAATATGGATATTAACATTAGTGACTCACAGGTGAATGCGTAAGCTACGCAGCACATAGATTAAGGACACCTCGTCGGAGAATCTATGAAAAAGTACCAAGGAGTAAGCAAAGCTAAACCATTAATAACTGTAAACAATTTGAAATAATTAGAACTTCTCATAATATAATTCCCGGCACACATGCTTGTAAAGATTATATTTAAGAGGATACATTAAATAATAAATAATAGTTTAAAAAAACTAAAAAAATACACTTTTTATAGAAAATCCAACTATTATTTATTTTTCATTTTTTTTGTGATTATTTTAGCGATTATTTTAACGATTATTACGTAGCGTATTATCAAGTTTATCTTTCGAATCAGCATCAGCACTTTTGCTTAGCAGTGCAAAAATGGATATTAAAAATCGCTGATCCTGATTATCCTAGTAAGGATAACGGGTCAAAATGTTTAAAATATTGAATTGTCATCGGTCCTTAATAAGTATGCCAAATTTCGAGTTAATCCGACGTTTTTAAGGGGGTTAAAATCATGTTCAAAGATTCCGTTACATACTAACATACATACGTCTCAAGCTAATAAAAGCGTATTAAAAAAAGTAACACAGAATAAGTTTCCTTGAGTGGGTAAATTAAGGTTAAGTAGGTATTTTTTGTGTTAGTATTATATACTCCCTCGAGTTCGCTAATGCTTGTAAGTACCTATATAAATAATTAAACGTTGTTATCTTGATAACATTTAAGATTATATCAGCCAAGTTAATAGAAAGAGAATAATTCCTAGAAATCGCACAGTGATCAATCAAGTTGACAAAGTTGGTAACTTGTGTAGATATAGATCAAAGCTTTTTAGGTTTCTATGTACATTCTTAGATGTATTGAATTATCTGAACTTAAGTAAAGTGGTTGGCCACATTAAGGGTCGAGAAAACATCGAGAGGGAAAATAACTTGAGTTTGCGTAGTAAGTGAGAAGAAATGAATAGACAGGTGTATAGTTGTGCTTGCGAAACGGCAATAAACTCGCCATCAGTCACGTTGGACCTAATATATATTTGCGTCGAAAAAGTGAGTCTCTCAACAGCAACTGTCTCTCAAACTCTATCTACCTCTTTGGTGACATTTGTAGGAAACCGTGAAGCCATGTATTAAGTATTACAATAGTATATACACTACTTATTAGGTCAATGTCACAAACACTTGAGAGTTACACCCTTTATAACATGATAAGTGGACCCTTGATACACTCATTAACAGGATGACGGTACACCTAAAGTGATTACCTAATACAACTTCAAAGAGCAGTTGATAATAGTTTTGCAGGAACGAGTCCTAGGAAACATTCACAATTAGAGTTACCAACTTTTCCTTATTAATAAGAAACGATCGGCGCTCCATATAAAATATATTAGTCTGGCAATCTGGCACGCTTGTAGTAAGTAGCTCTGACTGACAGATGTGCCAAAATGGCGAGTTCAATTTCAGTCGGTCAAATCACATACAAGTGTACACACATTTTTATAATGTAAACTCGATCGCGAGTCACTAACTAAACCCATTGAAGACGTCTACTAGTATCTAGACTTCTAGACGAGACTAGAAGTCTTCAATGGGTAAACATACACCATACCATTGCTAATCTATACTAATATTATAAAGCTGAATAGTTTGTTTGTTTGAACGCGCTAATCTCAGGAAGTACTGGTTGGAATTGAAAAATTATTTTTGTGTTGGATAGTCCATTTCTCTAAGAAGGCTTTAAGCTATATAACATCACGCTACGACCAATAGGAGCGAAGCATAAATTAATAATGTTGCCAGAACGGGAAAAAATATTCCTTTTTGAGAGCTTCCGTTGCGTACGCTGCGTAAACGGTTTAAGTTACGAAAATATCATGTATGAGGGAATTGTTCCTCTTTAAAAGCGCTAAAAAAAGTCCGCGACAGCAGATGTCTATCTTTTAAGATTGACTCACTATAACCTTTTTTATGGCAATCAAGTCCACGATGGGCTCCTGAACTACTTAACCGATTTCAATCAAATTTGCACACCGTATGCAGTTTGATCCAACTTAAAGGAAAGGATAGCTTACATCACAATTGGACCCGATAGGTGGCGCTGCGATCGTGTTTCAAGAAATTTTACTTTTGCACCCGGGCGAAGCTGGGCGGGACAGCTAGTATATAATATTATACTACAAAACTTTACGGTCCAACCAACCACTGAATATAAAATAATTTTCTATTTCCTCGCAAAGGCAAGGGGATTGAATAAGTGCGCGGTCTGGGACAGGGTAGAGAAAAAAATATACGAGATATTTTGCATTTCGGCTTGCGGTGTAGCTAGAGAAAAATATTTGAAACTTGCAATTTTTACTCAGAATTTTTAAACTATTTTCACAATAATAAATAACTTCAAAGATGAAGAAAGGAAGAATATGATGGTTCACATATGTAGAACGGATGAGTGAAGCAAGCTTGTTGATATACAATGCGAAAGTGTCTGGAAGAAGCAGAGGAAGTCCACGCTAATTACCTGGATCAAATCACGCAAGAATGGGAAAGAGTACCTACTTTAAGCCGGCGAGCATGTATGAATAGATGAATATAAAATTAATGTAAGACTGAAAAATAAAAAATATCTAAGTATCGGTGATTTTAAACCCCAGGAAACGCTGTTCAAGCAGCGGTAGCTTCTTATACAATCTCGATTACGAAGTAAGCTAATCTTATTAAGTCCGAATGCCCTTCGGGTGGCCTCCAGGCGTAAGTACTTATGACCTAGTTGAGATAGGCATTAAAAACAAAGTTTAGATAGATAGGAACTATGTATACAAAAACTAAACAGAGGTGGCACCATGGCCATATGGAATATGGAGATTTATTTATACTGCGTGGAATATAGATTTATCTAAATATACTACATACTTACAAACTGTTTGAACGTGCTAATCTTAGGAACTACCAATTGAATTGAAAAAATATGATACATTTGCTGATAATTGAGGAAATTTATATAACGTTGTGCTATTACTAGTAATAATGCGATTTAACGCGAATAAAGACGCGGGTCAGAGCTAAGTTTAATAAGCGTGTACGTAGAGCCCGCTATTTCGGCTTCGTAGTATCCGAAGCTCGGGTAGCAGAGTGATTTGGTCTGCACGCATTACATACTTATACGTACGCACATATCAACACGTCGAGATCCGGGTAAGCAGAAATAAATAGTTGGACATATTTTTCCTCTACACACACCTTACCTATGACCTTAGCGAACGAAAATAGCTTCTGATCAATGATTGTCGTGAAACGTTCGTCTTTGGTCTGTATTCAATCTAAATAATACAATAGAAAGAAAAAACTCTACTGGAGATGCTTTACTCTTTCTGCCTACCCTGCGAGAGACTCAGCGTGATGATATTACGGTACATACGTAACGCAAATAATAATGAGCAACAATGAAGTACATTTCGATTTCCGACAGTCGTCGTTCGCCGGCACTTTAAACTGACGACCTGACAAACGAGGGTCAACGTTCTAGCTCGCTGAGCCGTTGCGGGCAGGGCAGCGTGGGTTTTTGTTCAAGTCACATGAAATGTACATTAGTCCACTATTCAATGCAAGTTATATACGTTCTTTCGGTTGGTACAAAAATAACAACATCTACCTTAATTAAGGACTAAAACACAAACCAGTAGTTCCCTTGCAAATGAAATATTAATATATGAGTCACACGTTATGACAATATCAATCAATCCTATCCTTATCCTATGGTTTTTAAGTGTACCATTGAAAACTATTTTGTTGCGGGAGAGAGAGAAAAATTGTATTGCTCTTTCATGTACTTGAGTTTAGATTAATAGAATAGGGCCCGTACCCTAAAGTACCACATACGCTTGTTATCACAACAAAACAAATACTCATCACCTGTCACGTTGACATAATAATGTTTCGAAACCAAATTTTATTTGCCTACACCCTACCCCTTTCATAGCCCCGAAGTATTATATAGGGTTATAATAATTACACGACGCCTCCATGTTCATCGAATTCATTAATAATTCAAGAACTGCCGTCGAAACTGAGTCCCTATTTTATATACCCAAATATATTTTCGACCACTCGACGATGACTCGACGACGATGGAAATGTCTTGAGTTTCAAGTGTTTACTTTAAAGACCCTCGGCCTTTGATGCAATCAATCATTTATGTAAGAGACAAAAATAATGTTCTTATTGCACAAGTGGCTGTGCCCCGCGATTTTACGCGCGTAAAATTTCATTGCGTCGGTAGATTTTATCTGCATAAAATAATATACACGTGTCAATCGAGCTAATAATCTATATCCTTGCCAAATTTCATCCAATTCCATTCAGGTGTTCTAGCATAAATGAGTAACAAGCATCCTCGCAAACTTTCGCATTTCGCGTAGGGTATTAAGTAAGTTAACCTTATGTATGTTCGTCGGTTGTAGAGCCATTGAAGAAGAGACTGATTAATGTTAATGAAGCGAAAGAAGTTAGTAATTCTAAAGAGAACTGGTGGCTCGACTGCCTGGCCCGTGAGTAACTCGGCGTGAGGATATGTATCTATACTAATATTATAAAGAGGAAACATTTGTATTTTTATGTGTGTGTATGTATTTTTACAGTTATTTTTTTTAGTTTGAAAAGAATAAACTAAGAAAAAACTACAGTGTTGATTTCACCATTGGAAAGCTACATTCACCCTGCGTGAATATACATTTTCTTTTATAAAAAAAATATATATCCACCCGTGCGAAGCCGGGACGGGCAGCTAGTATGTAAAGAAATTATTTAGATGTTGGACTAGCTATTGACTAAGGTAACCTTTAACTATCAGACACGCAGTACGACTATTTGACACTTGTAAAACATAAAAGACCCTCGTTATTACCTTAGTATTTATTTACTTGTAAAGATAGTTATTACGGCGGAATACAAATATGGCCTCTGATTTTGTGTACGTTCGCTGCTTCCAATTATAGCACGTAACTGGATGTCAAGATAAAATCATATTCACAACGAATATCCGGAAGGGGAGGTCTAATCGGTCCTCCCCCTTGGATAGTCTTAGTTCGGGCAATGACCCCAATAAAAAGTTATCATTCATTGCAATCATATACATACATACAATATCCTCACGCCTTCCCATAAGGGAGGGGTAGGCAGAGGTGTATATATATATATACATAATATATACAAATAACTAGCTGTCCCGTCCAGCTTCGCCCGGGTGAAAAAGTTAATCTTCCTGAAACACGATCGCAGCGCCACCTATCGGGTCCAATTGTGATGTAAACTATCCTATCTGTCAAGTTGGATCAAACTGCACACGGTGTGCAAATTTGATAAAATCGGTTCAGCAGTTTAGGAGTCCATCGCGGACAAACAACGTGACACGTAATTTATATATATTAAGAATATAAAAGCGAAAGTAGCTCTGTTCGTTTATTACCTTTTCACGACTAAACCGCTGAAAGATCACAATGACACTCGGCAAGGAAATATACTAGTTATCATGGGGAAGGTTAAGGGAAGGAACCTTTATCTCAAACAATAATTTTAATGGAAGTGAAATAGGGATTGAATGTTGCAAAATCATCCGACATTAAGAAGTTTTTTTAAGCGGACGGATTGGCGTAAGATTTCAAAAGATAAGATTTAAGACATTGTATATCGTAATAAATATGCATCCATTAAAATACTTGAAAAAATATTTAATGTAGGAGCACACCTCTAGTGGGTACAAACTAGTGTCCCAGAGGAAGGAACCTCCTGACAATACTTGCCGTACTAACGAATACAGTTAATTATTATAAGCAATCCGATTTGTCACACTACTAAAAACAAAGGTACTCGTTCCTCACCGTTCTCGATCTATGGGTTTCTAGAGCCATCTGTATATAAATATACATGTACGCCATAAACAGAATTTGCATGTTATATACACAGCTCCAAACTTAATTTGTTATTCAACGCTTGTTTCGTACGTAATGCATCAAAATTTACAAATTCAGGTGGAAGATATTGTGTGAAAAATTTTATAATTTCACTCTTAGTGAACAGAATTTTGAAATTACATGCACACATAGTAATATAATAAGTGCCGCGGTGACCAAGTGGTTAGAGTAGTTTCCTGCAACACAAAGATTGCAAATTCGAATCCCGACTTTACCAAAAGTAGGTTGGTTATAAAGCTGGCACTACTAAACCTTCTACGTTACTTATGTATACAAAAAACATAATTGTACATATGGTCAAACAATAAACGAACCTGCTGCTAAATAAATAACGAATTTTTTTATAAATTAACGTAACTTGTTCCTTAAAACATCGAAATTTAGGTATGTTACGTAACAGAGGTCACCGACCTGAGGCCCGGCGGTACCGCATGGCCTTAGTCGTTCAGCCGTTGCGACCGTAGTAAAGATTACGATGGATTAGCTTTTTCCAATGAGCCGGTTCTTAAGACAGATATTTAGCGGATAAACAAAACCTCCAGTTATCCAATATAAACACATACAGTAAATTTCATACACTTTGGCTTTTATATCTTCACGCCTTCCCACAAGGGTCCCCGAAGGCGTAGGCAGAGGTGTATAGGTAGTACCCACACACCCACTTCCCTACAGAGCTATATTTATATATAATCTTGCATATCATTACTATAACTAATATTAAACTACAAGGGAATAAAATCAGACTGCAGCTACAATAATTTATTTATTTATTTTATTTTATTTTTTTATTTTTTCATCTCACTTACTACTATTTTTACAGGATGCTCCCAATACAATAGCGAATATAATCATTTATTTAAAAGCAAAAAAATTGGCATCAACCCAAATTCTACAAAACTGCAATAAAATCAAGAGTTGGCCAATCGACCAACATTTATATTAAACAAGAAAAGTAAATTTAAGTATTGTACATATGTTTGCACATATGTACACTATGCTTAGCGAAAAAAGTATCCCATTTAGTTTTAAGTTTTAACTCAATGTACACACTTCACGTCTCAGAATTATCTGGAAACTTCGGGTAACTGAATGACAAACAGAATATATAGCGGGTTTGGACTGTACACTTAAAATGTTTACAGTAAATAAGGAGATTCGAGGAGATCCAAATAAAATTTTACCCTCTGAACTGTACATAAAAACTGTATGTATTGTTAGATTTTATCCACAAACATCCAAGTCATCTGGATGATGCAAAAATTGATCCAGTCCATAACTAAGCAAATCAATGCATAGAACATCAAAGACAAAGATACAAAAACTACATCGCGTAACTATCTGCCCCCATAGTATTATGGATAATAGCTGTGACCCCCGGTTTATTTGCGCAAAGTTTGATTTCATCGGGAAACAGAATAAAATTATATTAGTCTATATAATAATCTATTCTGTGCCAAATTTCATCGATTTCCGTTCTGACGTGATTCAGTAACTAACATCCTCACGATCTAACACATTCATAATTCTATATTATTCTGTTTTCGCTAAGTAACATAAATACAAAATCGTATCCACACAAAACTTTCCCTCTTTGGTTGATATTAAAGACGTGTTCATATCATCCAACCAAAAAGCATTGAGACCTGCCCCCCCACTTATGTTGTGCATAACAGCATACTATGGGGCGAGAAATAGGGTCTTATTAAATCGGCCGGTAATGTTACAGGGCAGTGTGGTGTTGCGGCCGTGAAAATGCATGTGGAATGTAATCGAGACGCGTAGGAAAGAATGGCGCTGGTACTTTTACCAACATACGGAATACAACAGAAAGTAACGGTTTTAACGTAATAATTTAAGAAGGAAATTCTATTTCACTCTTACATCCTACAACTTCCAATCCATCCAACTATTATTAACTGAAAAAACATTTGTTAGTATCAATAGTAGTAGGGGTATAGGTAATATTTTCCATTTTGTCTGTACTTACTTCTTGGGACATTTTATATATTTCGCCAGGATTTTCATCATCTCAACATCATCATAAATTTAAAAGCTGGGCTTTTGTCGGCGTCCTTGATGCCTTCAATTACAATTAGCCCAGTTACCTATGGTATGTCTTTACAAAACATATTATATTAGATTATTAGATTCGCCACATAAATTATTTTACATAATAATAATTGAAAAGGATTCGAAATGAATGCAAAGAGGAACCTATTTTATAAACCCTCCACTTCAGAGCGCGTGCCTATCTCGTTATGCAAATGCGCATAAAAAAGGAATTTCTCGAGTATGGGAACCAGGATGTGGATAGCGTAACCAGAGATCTGAGCCAAGTGTAAAGATGTACGAATCACTGAATATAGAATATTACAATTTCCGGTGAGCCGTGGTCACCGAGTGCTTTAAGTAGTCACCTGCAATAACGCGAACCCAAACACCACCAATGCAATGAGTTTCTAAACAAGTTATTAATCACACCACCAGCTTAACAGCTTGACCTACGAAGAAAATCAGAGTTGAACAAGACATTATTATATTTATTATTATATGTGTGTAAGTATATATAATAAGTATATATTTTATGTATGTATGGTTGTGCTTGGGAATGGGCGACGAGATTGTAATAAGAAAAAAGAAACCAGTGGGAGACATCCTGTGCTATTGTCTCATTATTCATGAATACGAAAGTGATATGAGTGATATGAGTATATGAAGTTTATAAATCTATAAACCTCATATACATCTCTCCTATTGGCACCATAATGTTATGAGTAAAGTTTCCTTGACCACTGCCGAGCCTCTCTTTATTGGATCACTTAAACTGTCTACATAATACGGACATTCAATAATGGGTACGTCTAGACTCTAGAGTACTCGAAACCATATGTGATAGTACTGATAATGTCGATGAAGCGGATGAGGTCTGTGAGGTTTAGAAAGAACTGGCGTGCTCTAATCCGCCTGCCTACCCCGTGAGGCACTCGGAGTGATGAAATATTTGTACGTATGTATAACATCTGTCCTATTCGCAATAGAATGTTATGAGTAAAGTTTCTTTGCGCCACGAACGAGTCCCACTTTATTGGATTACATAAATTGTCTACAAAATACACTTTTGATTGTGAACCCAGCTCCCAACAATGACGCAATTGGACACGTGATCGGGCCAGGCCAAATCAATATCCGAGTCAATGCTTGTCTTGACCAGAATACACCGTGCATGTACGTCCAAATTGAATTTGATTTGACAACCAGTTACCGATACCGATAAATCTATCATGTACCGTTAATTGTAAGAAACTAAAGGGATGTTTGATGTAGACAAATGTCATTATCGAAGGAGCAGTAGGTAATTGGCGGGGGCACCGCCTGTCGAGGCCGGCGCGAGCGGACTACAGATTATACTAGAGATTTTTAACGTGTCTTCAGGTGGATTCCAGAATGGTTTAGTTTCACAATTGGACCCGATAGGTGGTGCTGCGATTTGGTTTCAGGAATTTATTTTTCACCCAGGCGAAGCTGGGCGGTACGTACAGCTAGTTTATTCTATTTTTTTACTTATTAACATTGCAAGTGATCTGTACTATGATTTTTTTTAACTAAGTTCAGTGATATATCGCACCATGAACTTTACGGAGGAAGATCGCATCGAGAGGAAACCTGAAATTAAAATTCGTGAGCACTTACCGGAACCGCTTGGCCACAACGACATTTTATCCTAATTAAGGATTTTATTTTAAAAACGCAGTCGCAAGAAAAACATAATTAACACAAAATGCCTGAGGTACCTATACATATATATTAACTAGTATATGTATACATATTATCGCGCCGAGTTTCTGACGAGGTGGGCAGAGAGTGGAGCGCCAGGTCTCTCTATCCTTTCGCTACATCTACATTCATCAGTCTCTTCACACAAACACTCCGGTTTCGAGTAAGTAAATACCTACACATTAATAGGGCTTGTTTGACCTTACTAACAACAACCTTCATCAATACTGCCCGTGACACGCCTCCGCCTAGTCTGGCTGCGTAGGTTGGTTTAAGGGCACTTCATACTCGTAGGCGGCGTATCAATTTAATTTAGTTGCAACTATTCTAAAACTAAATTTTTAAGCATCAGGTTCGCTGCATAGTTAGGAAGAGGTATAACAAGACCTACTTGACCGGAGATATACCTATATATAAGTACATAAATTAATCCTTACTATTATAGATGCGAATTGATTCCATTTGTTTTATACGCTCATACTTATTATCTGATCAGCCAATAAAAAAAATTGCATGCAGGTTGTAATGGGTACAAAAAACAATTTGTCGTGCCCACGTGGATTTCATTTTAAACATGTTTAACTGCGGGCAAGACCGCGAGGCGCAGCTAGTCGATTTTATATAAGAGTGATTCCAAACTGCTTAAGGAATCAATGCAATATTATATACTAACAGTAGTAAGATTTCCGAATAAAATTGTATGATTAAATAAATATCTATAATGTACAGCCCTTTTTATGTGCCTTGGATTCTTATTACTCTTAACAATAAATACATACATATCATCACGCCGAGTCCCTAACGGGAGAGAGTACAGGGCAATAAATAGTAAAAAAAAACAAACGCCTAATCGGATTTGTCTCACACATGGGCAAACGTCTCTCATTCATCCAAAACCAATCCGGATTTTTTTATTTAGATGAAATTTGGCATCTATGGCAACATAGACAAACGCCCATAAATTTCAACTTTCCAAATATAAATATAAAATAGAATTCGATATAAATTTAGATGTGTTCCCCTTGTCACATTCCCCACGTTGAATAAAACTATTTTATATACTAATATCAAATTTAGATTAATATTTAGAATAAGAAATGTGATGATAAGATTTAATACAACGGTTAAGCAATAAGCTTTGCCTGTAGTAAAAAATCAAAGTGTAAATCCGTGTTCCCGGCTTTAAGTCGCTAATTTGATAAACGACCGTCTGATGGGCAGACATTGATTTTAGGTAGTAGGTACGTTACGTTGGTTTGGACACCTAGAAAGGATGAGTGAAGAAAGATTGACGAAACAGATATACAAAGCAAAAGTGTGTGCAAGAAGAGGCAGAGGAAGGCCACGTTCCAACTACCTGGACCAAATAGATCGGACTCTGAAGGACGGGAACGTTAAGAGCACTCGAAACCGACGAGCATGTATGAAGAGACTGATGAATGTGGACGAAGCGAAAGAGGTATGTAAGTCTAGAGAGAACTGGCGCTCTATACTCTCTGCCTACCCCGTTAGGGACTTGGCGTGATGATATGATGATGATGATGTATTTATTATACAGAGCGACACCGTGCCCTTGATCGGATACTCGAACAAGCGATTTTAAACCCTCCTGTATACTATTAAAGTAGTTTTTCGGTTTATATATAAATATTATACTGACACCGGACGTCGCTAGTTTAGGTATCGTTGCATTTACTAAAATATCAATTTAATTATAGCGTGAGCTGAGTGGTTCGAGTAGTGTCGCCTATAATGCAAAGATTGCAAATTCGAAGGCGACTGTATTAAGTTAATGAGTTTATGTACTTAAGTACAGTGGTTAATCACACCACGGCCTGTACGTTGAAGGTAAAATTGGTACTTTACCTTATACGTTTGAGAAGAAATGCATGATGTCCTGAAATATTTTATTAAATTAATAAAGATAGCCATGTCTGCTAAGTACCTACAGCAAATAATGACAGGATTGAAGGAAGGAATTGGAGGCTATATACCAATGAACTCATTGGTATATACTAGTATATACCAATGAGTTAATTTGAACAAGTACTACACAAAAATATAATCACCGAGCTGTCATCTAAATACATAATTATATTAATAATTCTCCTTTACGTGGGTATTTAATTCTTTTTTGTGTGTACTTGTTGTTTTGTAGGTAGGTGACCCGAAAGCGCGCTGCGATAATTTTTTTGATTAGCTACAATATATATTTCTAAGATAATAGGTAGACTGGGAGAATATATAATTGATTACGGAGACGCATGATGCGTTCAAATTACAAATAGCAACAATAAGCACGTTAGTAAATACCTGAACAAAACTTAAAGTACGACCTTATAAGGTCAGTACCGTACAATAACCCCAAATGATAAACATTTTTTAATTGAACGCGCAAAAACTGCGCAATGGGTATAATATACTTCAATTACGAGCTATTTTAAGCCTTATGCTCTTTGACTAAGAACAGAAATGAGATAGCAGTCTAGACAGACGGGTTTCACTTAGGTCAGATTTGAGTGGTACTTGAAGATTTTTTAACAAGCAGACCCTTTCAGAACAGTTTGCATATCAATGACATTTTATCAGTTTCGCGCACGCCACCAGGACGCAAAAATGTCTCTTATCTGTTACGAGTTAAGATACATTATCATATTATTGTCGGTTACATATAAGCTGGGACCATTCGTGTGGAAATATTTACATATACATAAATATCATCACGCAGAGTCCCTAACGGGGTAGGCAGAAGGAGTATAGTGGAAATATTTAATCTTTGTTTTTATTACTTATCCTAACACTAGCTGTGCTCGGTTGCACTGTAACTACAGCTCTATTATGTAAAAGAAATCGCCAGCTGTGGTTTCGGCTACCAACGATATAAAAAAACGCGTTCGTGACAAATGAAATCTTAATCCTTCGCTAGCTGAGCTACGGTCCCGGCGGTATAACCCGCGTAAAATTTGGTTACATTGGTAGTTCTTTTTTCTGGAATGAAGGAAGGAACATATCCCAATTTAACCCAATTCCGTTCAGTAGTTTCTGTGTGAAGGAGGTACAAATATTCTCCAAAAATCTCGTTTTATTCCTGACTAGCGGTAGCCGTCCCGGCTTCGTACGGGTGGACATAATATTTTTTTTATAACAGAAAATATAGCCTATGTCACTCAGGGTGAATGTAGCGTTTCAATGGTGAAAGAATTTTTCAAATCGGTCCAGTAGTTTCGGAGCCTATTTAACGCAAACAAACAAACAAAAAAACAATCAAATATTTCCTCTTTATTATATTAGTGTAGAAAACAATCTAGGTATAATCTACGTAATTTTTTTTACTCAGCCAAATAAAATTATGATGAGACATGCATTTTCACAATTCACTGTATTATATACAAAGGAAGCTATTTATAATAATAAACTTCAGCATTTACAACATTTTGTCCTAACTTAATATCCTTCCCACAAGGGTCCCCGAAGGGGTAGGCAGAGGTGTACAGGTAATACTCACACACCCACTTTCCGCCAGAGGTATATTAGGTGCCAACGTGACAGATGGCGAGTCCATCGCCGTTACTCAAGCACGACTATACATACGCCTTTGAATTTCTTCTAATTCGTCCTAACTTGTATGTAATTTTTTAACCTGAACGTAGACTTTGTATTACAATTCAATATCGCTGGTAGACATGCCGGCAAACTGTCTATATAATTCAAACTTCAGTTGACTTATTAGGTAACATCCATTACTTTGGTAAGTTTACGATGGTAACTTTAGTTTTTTATTTAGTATGTGACGTTCGATATGTGTTCCCTGTGTCCCTCACGTTGATTTTTTTTTTTAATTTGAGTTAGACAACTGTATGATGAATACAGACTGAAGCGAAAGCGCTGGACAGAAGCAAATGAATGGGACTGCATCAGAGACGCCGATAAGAGCCCAGCTCTTAAATTTATGATTGATTTGTACAATGTTTAATTGATAAATTAAAGTGATTATTTCTTGAATAACTTTCACATCTAAGCTAATTTTGAAGCCAATTGTCAAGTGACAATCCAAAACTGGTTACCTACTGTCTTTGTCATATCAAGATCATGCCACACTTAGGCCCGCCATAAAAAAAAAGCCATCGTATGTACATCAATCAAATAACATTAGCTCATGTCATTAGATAATCTTAATACGAATTTTATACATTACACTTTAAATACTTACATGTCTACCGTGATATACTTTTACTGTCGCTGTACACATTTAAGTTAAGGCCGTGTCATGTCATGTTACACATTATTGGCGCTACTTTAAAATGCCGTACATCTTAAAATTGTATAAAATCAGGTCACTTCCGCTGGCTATGGATTTTGATGCAGTTTTTAGCAATAGATAGAGCGATTCAAGAGAGAGGAAGGTTTATATATGTAATACATACATACAGAAAAGCCTTAAAATTAAAAAAAATATATGTGATGGTGTAGCCAGCAAACGTTGGCTAAACTTACGAGATAGATCAAATTAATGTACTACGGAATTGTATATCTTAAAAAGATTAGTAAAAAGTTCGCGATGATATATATTTATATAATATAATAATAATAATAAAATAATATATATATATATATATATATTTATCTCTAAATAATAACCCACAGTAACCACTTTTATCTTTTACACATAATTAGTATGTACCAGTAGGTACATAACAACATGGAAAGTATTCCATCCGTGCAAAGCCGGCGCGGGTCGCTAGTTAATAATAAAATACGTATCGGAAATATATTATATTATTCTTGGAAATATATTATACGCAAAACCTTTTCGTACCAAAATAATGTATATGAGTTTAATATGATACCGTGGCAGGAATTATAATAACGAAACGGGAGTGAGCAGACCGGGAATTCCGAGATTGCCGGTCGATACTTGAAGTGTGTGGGATTTCCATGAGTTTACTTTATTTATATGCTTAGGTTGTTAAGTTTGGATTAAAATATGAGACAGTTTTGGATTGACGTTTTATTTAAGTGAATACATTTATGACAGGCTCTATTTTTGCCTGCAATTCCTTAAACTAGTACTATAAATTCAAAAAGTTTGTTAATTTCTCATAAAAAAGAGCGATGGTTACTTTTTCTAGACAAAGTTGTAATTGACGGACCTTATTTACGACTCACTATACATTAAACAATTCAATCGTCCGGAGCGTGTGTCTGACATGTTGAACCTGAAAACTACTGAACGCATTTATATATGAATATAACATATGTTTCTCTCTAAAGTGCACTCCTGCGTAGGTAGGGTAGGAAGCTAGATTCCGTACAGCACCCGAATACCGAAAATACCCGAATTTTAAAACATCGGGGAATCCCAGTATTCCATATTGTGTTACAATGACATCATTTACCTATTCGTATAAGAAAAACAATATGCAATCAACACAGATAGTGTGTATATTAAGTTCACATTCAATTTATGTGCGGGTACTACACAGCATCATCTCTGGCATAGTAAAAGTATGAAATCTTTAGGGTCGGCAACGCGCGAGTGATACCCCTGGTGTTTCAAGAGTCCATAGGCGGCGGGAACCGCTTACCATCAGGCGGACCGCATGCTTGTTTGCCACCCATGTGGTATATATATATATATAATAATAATATATCCTCACGCCTTCCCACAAGGGTCCCCGAAGGGGTAGGCAGAGGTGTATAGGTAATACCCACATACCCACTTTCCGCCAGAGGTATATTAGGTGCCAACGTGACAGATGGCGAGTCCATCGCCGTTACTCAAGCACGACTATACATACGCCTTTTGAATTTCTTCTCAGACGTATGCAGGTTTCCTCACGATGTTTTCCTTCACCGTAAAGCTCGTGGTGTGACTAATCACAGTACTTAAGTTTAGAAAAACTCATTGGTACAGTCGGGATTCGAACTTGCGACCTTTGCGTCGATGGCAACTGCTCGAACCACCCGGCCACCACGGCTCAAATATTATCTTGTATATATATCTTGCCATTAAGGTAATAGTGCAAGGTAACCAACCGTTAAATTTATCATGCTGTTAAATAAACTTAAAAACCTGACTTTAACTAGTTTAAATGAGTTTAATATCGCCGTCCTATATAATTCAACCTTATAAAGTCAATTTCATAATAAGCGCTAACGCCTAGCGCCATGTCTCACGGCAGAATTACCATAATTAGTCACGCATTCATAGCAAAGGATTTATTTAAATTAACGCGTTATGTTTAAAACAGACCGCAATGTGGGTACTCATATGAATACGTATGATCAGTACATATTATAATAAAATAAACGGCCGCGTCTGTCTGTCTGTTATATAATTTGTCGAAAGATAACGATAAATGTTGAAAATGTCGGAAATAACATAATTAATCCCCTGCGATATATAAGGATGGGAACGTCAAGAGTACTCCAAACCAGACGAACATAAATGAAGAGAATAACGAAATGATGATGAAGAGAGAGCTCTACTACCTCGGCATACCCTGTGAGAGACTCGGCATGATGATATGTAGGTATGTATATAACAAAGCAATGTATGTACCCGGACGAAGTCGGGGCGGGACTAATGTATAAAGATGTTATGAAACAGATAACGGCTCTACGTAACATTGCTTGCGCAAAAGCCCCGTGATAGGGAATGTGCCAATTATTATGATGCTGGTACTTTGTATTATTATATACAAGCCGTACCCTGCGATTTCACTCGCGTTTTGTTGATGATGATTGATGATAACTGCTACGCTGCATTGGGTACATAGAAGCATCATGATATATATAGCCAATAAGTGCAACATGATTTTACAAATCGGATTAGTTTAAATATGCAGTTATTTTTATCAAACTATTGATGTTCGAAAAATCACATCGGGCGAAGTAACAGCGCATGAAAATTATATTCCTGGTCACCTTATGAATATCAAGGCGATTTCCAAATAGCATCTGGGATGGGATCGATGGATTATCTCGCCGAGCAACGTACAAAGGGATTTCGATATTGGAGGGAACGTTGCATACATCCATGTTGATAGAGTGAAAACTACTCGCTTCAAACTCGCCAGAAACATTAATCTGACGCCGCCTGAACCACCGAGTTTTCTTTACTTAATAACAGTATTTTACGTTCAAGTTAAAATGTACTATACGAAGTCGTGCCTAATAGACTGTATTTTATACATATAGCTTTACAACTTCCCACAACATGGCGAAAATAATTGTAGTAAAATGTGATGTTAAACTTTTTTTCGCCGGATATATTTAGGTGCCAACGTGACAGACGAGTCCGTCGCCAAGTCTCAAGTCTGATTATACGTCTATGAATTTAAACGTACGTTCTGTCATTAAACATTTCGTCGGCGAAAAGTTTATGTAAGTACATCTTTAACAAATACTGAAGCACCCTTAAGGGAAGACATCAGGTAAATACTATAACAAAAGCTTACTGCTGCATTGTGTAACCCTTCGTCTGTTCTACAAGCACATTTCAACTTAAATCCAAACTACACTCCCGTTACAGTCATAGTATTTTATACTAGCACAAAACTATGGCGTACATTGTAAATATAAATAGTTTCAGATGGAGTGCTTCATACCACATGTTGGTTTAAGCTACCGACATATTGGACCGAATCCAGGGTCGTTATTGAGATTATTGAATGTTTGGAATTTTGCACGGTAGCGGCACGTTGAAAATTTTCCACACAAGTTAAATATGCCCAGGGCTTCGATCGCTGTGTTACGACGACACGTTGTTGACATTATTTATTTACTATGTTTCCGTTCGTGTTCATGTCGTAGATAATTTAAGTTAATTAATTGGATTTCAAGTTCAAGTGTACCAAAATATCTACGGAATAAGCCTTTTCTCTTCTCTCTGAACATCTTCAAGATATTTAATTCAATCATCAATTAAATTATAAGTAGGTTGTCATAAAAGGAATGGCAACAACTACTGTCGACCCAAGGACTCACCACGACATATTATAAATACGTTTTTTTCTTTTACGTCCATACATACATTTTATAAAGAACTGAATAATTCGATAGAAACTCTTACATGATAATATTGAAAGCTTGAAATTGTTTTGAAAATCCTCTTATTGCGTAGGATATGAACTTTATATACATTTATATATAACGAGCCAAGTTTCGCTCTCGAGTTGGCACAGAGCGCTATTTTACACTGGACTTTACGGACCCTATTCGGCTTTATACACATTCATCAATCCTTTCATACATGTCCGCCGGAAGTGGTTTAATGTACAAAGCTTTTAGAAGCACTAGCATTTTTAAAGCTTACTAAAACCAGAATGAAGCAACATGCCGGCTGCATTTTAAAGGAGTATTTGTAAATATTTCTTGCAATATATAAATCATTTAATCCCGTATCAACACGTCAATCAATCGTTCACTCGCTCAGACAGTGAGGGGATCTGCCAATTTGAAGTTATCAATGTAGGTACAGACGAGAAATATAGAGGTAGAGGGACTTATTGGCTTCCGAGAATCACTTAAATTGGGTAAGGAAGGTACTATTTACGATATTTAGAAGCTATTATTTGTGTTTGCATTGTAACAGCAACTGCCGTTGACGATTGTAATTGTAAAGATGAAGAATTCCATGATACTGTACACTATGTTGGTAAAAACAATAATGATTGATGATACCGGTGTACAATGCCAAATTGTGTGAAAGACGAGGCGAGGGAAAGAAGACCCTATCCCAGTTATCTAGATCAAATCGATCAGACACATAAGGATGGGAGCATCAAGAGTACTCGAAACCGGTGAACATGTAGGTACATATGAAGAGATTAATGAAGTGAAAGAGGTCTGTAATCTTAGAGAGAACGGCTTTCTACTCTCTCTGCTTACCTCGCGAGCGATTTGGCGTAATGACATGTATGTATATTGTGTGTATGTACCAAAAAGCTTTAATTCCGGGAACCTCATACCAAGCCCCGTCCGTGCAGGTACTTGCTTACAATCCGGGCCACCTCATTTCCTCGTACCGACATAAAAACGCGGACATAATCGATCGCTGTGCCTACGGAGACATTTTGATGTCAGCTGTTTTTTGCTACATAACTTTCGGAGTAAAATATCATAAGGAGGGGAGCTACATTATTAACCAAGTATCTAAGTACTTATTAAGAGTCATTGTGGCTGAGTGATTTAAGTTATCACCGGCAAAATTAAGATTTCTGTTTCAAACCCCGGTGGACTTTTTATTAGGCAACCTCTACCTACTATCTACCTCTATCCCCCCTATGATACATGACAACAAAAACACCTTCCATTCATCAAAGCATTACTATCAGGTATGGAGTCCAGAAGACAATTGAGCGCAGATAGAGTACGTGGTACAGGAGCCTGAAAGGCGCGCGGCCACCGCCAAAGTGCAAAAGTGTCAAATTGAGAACATGTAAACACTAGAACAGATAATTATGAAAAATAGCAGTTTTACGTTGAATACATTAATATTTAGCGTATACAGCACAATTTGAATATATGAGTTGTTTTTTTTTTATCTTCACGCCTTCCCACAAGGGTCCCCGAAGGGGTAGGCGGAGGTGTATAGGTAGTACCCACACACCCACTTTCCGATATATTTTAG
>JACCPG010000251.1:26856-94666 GCA_016069955.1 Drepana arcuata
ATTTATGCTTCGCTCCTATTAGTCGTAGCAAAGGTCAAACAAACAAACAAACAAACTCTTCAGCTTTATAATATTAGTATATTAGTATAGATATTATAATATTAGTATAGATAGTGATCCTACCAGCTTCACTTGCGTGAAAAATTAAATTAAATTTAAAAGCCTTCAGAAAAGTTGCTTCGGTTGAGTTTTAGAGAACACGATGAAACTTCGCTATGAACAGTTTCATAGTGAGTCTACATTGCGAAATAAATTTTTGTCAATTGGGTTTATAGCTTAAGAGACCTCGTGATGAGTCTAGGTATGATCAGTATTGCATTAAGTAATTTCACTGTAGTTTACCTTCCTGTGTACGAAAATATAATATGATTTACTGAAATATATTGAATTAATTTGAAAGAGAATGATATAAAGGTTAACGAACTGAGATAGGGCGCCATTTTGTAGACTAGACATTACCATGTTTTGTGCGAACAGTGACAAATGGGTACGTATCTAGTCACTCCGCCTACGCATACAGTGGGCGCCAATCCTTCGCACTTTCCTAAGCTGTTAAAGACATCAATTATACTTATGTAACATATTATCAACGTTCAAACATTTTATGAAGTATAATCTTTTCTAATTAATAGCGCAGTAAATATTTTCATACAAATACCGCAGGTTCATCTCGCTGATATTATTCGTTGCCAATCAAAACATTGTTTTCATAAGTACGGTGAGGATTTGGAAACATACGTCGATTCCGAGCAGAAATGCTACCGCGTACCACAACTAACGTAATTGGTTAATTTTGAACTAAGGCTTTGGAGACGATTCGTCAGTGGCTGATTTGGTCAAAATGAAATGATACTTTCAGTCTTATAATTATTTATTTATTTATTACTAGCTGTGCCTGGAACTTCATCCGGGTAGAAATTAACAAAAAAAAGTTGTTTAGTTTCCAAAATAAAACTAGTACAAGTTATTCCTTTTAACATCAGCTATCTGCCCGTGAAAGTCCCGTTAGAATCGGTCCAGCCGTTTCAGAGGTTAAGCGGAACAAATAGACAGACAAAAAAAATATTGGTGGATGTACCGTGTATACATCTATATGTATTTAATAAAGAGCTGTTATTTTAATATTACAAACAAACATTCCAATTCTATTTATTTGTATAGATGTATAGATTATATCAAATATTTTAATGATATCTACGAAAAGAGGCATCATTATGCTTCGAGTGTGATTAAAGTTATTAATAATTTCAACGCCCTCACTAATCACCGTGTCATAAGGAAGCTTTAACCCAGAAAATTAAATCTATTCCTAGGGGATAGAAAAAACGCTTTTAGTCATCCGTCCTGTGGTATTCTAGAATAGCAGCGGGCAACACCTAATAAAACCGACTTTACTAAGCTGTTTTATGAGTAATTCTAATCTTGGCCACTGTGAGTGAAACAAAGTTTTCCGAACAGTCGACCGATAAACCGCGACCAGATAAAGAGTTATAACTTATCTCATTAAATAACCATTGTACTAACTCTAGGCAGAAAACATTTTGAAAGTACTTATTGGTTGCTTAAAATAACGTAATTACAATTTAAATAAAACCTTACAGTGATTAGTCACACCACAAGCTTTACGGTGATGGAAAACATCGAGAGTAAACCTGCATACGCTTTGGAAGTAATTCAATGGCGTATGTATTATAGACGTGCTTGAGTAACGGCGACGGACTCGCCATCTGTCACGTTGGCACCTAAAATATATCTCTGGCGGAAATTGGGTGCGTGGGTATTACCTATACACCTCTGCCTAACCCTTCGGGGACCCTTGTAGGAAAACGTGAGGATAAAAATCTACTAAGCGAATCAACAAAAGTCTTCGTCTTCTACGAACCACTTTTACGAAGAGAAAAACTTTTTCCCGACAAGAAAACGCTTGCAATGGTAACATGTGTTATTGAGTGCAGGCAACACGCGATTCATATGATACACTTCAAAATTATTTTCATACCGTTCTAGAATTTCCAGTATACAATGCTGTACTGTCGCACTTCAACGGAGTTTATTCCACAGCTCGAGTTTCTCTCAAATTATTATAATATTATCCACCCACACACACACACACGCTTATATGTAAAGCTGGATTATACCTATGTAAAGGATAAGTGGCGTACAGTTTCCAAGTCAGATAAGATAATCTATAGAGGACTGTGGTTCTGCTCTTCCTGTCTAGTCTACCCCGTGAGGGCATTACGTATTATACATCTGAGATATATTTAGTTGAGCATGTGAGAGTTTCAATCACAATCTGCGAAGTTTGTTTATACCATGCCCGCGGCTTCGCCCGCGTGGAAAGAGCAACATACATATTTTTGCCTTTATAATATTAGAGCTTTGAATCTTTCGGGATTCAAATGTAGCTTATGTCTTAATCCTGGGTATAAGCCATCACCATAAAAAAATATCAGTAAACCGGCTTTTTTTTCAATAAAAAGTATCCTATGTTACTTCTTATACCTCCACGAATATGTGTACAAACTTTCATGATAATCGGTTATGTAGTTTTTACTTGAAAGCGTAACAAACAAACTTACATTCACATTTATAATATTAGTAAGGATAATCCCAGCTAGGTAATCATTGATGAACTAACATTCCCATTACATTGTTAGAGGTGTAAGAGTTAAACATAGTTTGCAACAAAGTTTACGTGCTGATCGAACTGAAATTCTGTACCAAATACGTAAGTGCTTATGGCAAAAGTTAATTTCACAACTATGCATATAGAAATTTAAAACTAGTTTAGACTTTAGGCAACTTAGACACAGCGAATCTAATGATTAGCTGTCTGTGACCCTTTTAGATGTATAAAGCCAAAACAGCAGTAATTAAATATCGGTATATCTAGCGCTACTGCTGTTTTGAAAAAGGGTAAACCAAGACACAGAAAATAAGCTTGTCATTTCTAGAATCAGAGATCTCTTTAGCAACAATATTCGTCAGACTATTTATACATGCTAGCTTGGTTGTTCATCGATTTGATCTAGGTAGGTGAAGAACGTGATATTCTTCTGTATCACTGAGGTTTTGTCTAAGCGTTCCAAACCAACGTAACATGTCTTTCTTTAAATTAAACAATGTAATTCTTCGCTTCACTACTTTGCATTGTGTTATTTATTAAGTGTCGTTCTCTAATCGAATAACTAGGAGTGTAAACAAACAACCAATGTGTTTATCTGTAATTTATGTGCTCTATCGAAGGGGTTGGTGAAATATTGCGAGCTAAACCAAAAGGGTCTTTCTTCCCTTGAAAGGTTCACCGCGATAAATTGCGTTCTAGTTTCGTGTCGTAGTATAATTTTTTACTTCATTAAGTACTATTATTATACCTACATACCATCCCAGAGTCCTCAAAGGACTAGGCAGACTGAGTTAAAATTTGTCTTAGGCAAGACTGCACATAAGTCTTCGAAATTCCTTGACCGCAAAACTTGTGGTGTAATAGAATTTATGTTTAGAACATTAACTAGTACAGATCTCAAGGATTTGGAATCGTAATCTTTCGTTTGCATATCGATATAAGCACAAAATAATAACTTTATAAAATCAAATCCCAAGGCAAGTGAATTAAAAAAAAAACATGAACGCGACTGCGACACAGTGCCGTAATGTCATCCATGTACAATGCACATCGAAAAGGTGTTATGTCAGACAGGAAACAGCTGCTTTGCATGACGTAATGATAACAAAAAGCTTTGTTCAGTAATACAATATTCCTACTTGACTTTCTATTTTCATTTAACAACGCATATAGGTAATTATCTTTTAAGAAGTTCTTCAAGAAGGATGTGTTTCCCCGAAGTTTTTTTAACTCTTAGTTTTATATTATTGCAAGCATAGACAGGCAGTGGCATCCGCTTATATTCAGATGAGGATACGACATATTGAAATACTATGTGAATGTATTTGAGAAGTTGGTGTTTCGGTTTCAACAAACAATATAAGTTTTACGCACAGGCTTACGTCTTACTATGAGACTAACGAGGAAAATCGAAGCGGTATTTATACACAAATGGTAGGATACTTGGGAATTATGCATGAACCGTTTGAAGTGTCTAGACTGGCGGGAATTCTCACAGGCGCTTAGCTATGTTTTCTTATACTATTATATGGAAATGGATATTGCAATCCGATTTGAGCGAATATTTTTTTAAGACTAGTAAGTTTGAAGGTTCTCTTACGAAAAACATGATGTGATAAATCATTGAACTTAAGTACAGAAAACTTGTAAGGTTCAAACCACCGGGGTTTGAACCGGCCATCTTGACACTTACGATTTACGATTAACCCCGACCGAAGATATGTATCTGTACCAGCTTTTTATAAGTCTCAATAATCCTTTTATTGGACTACAAACTCCTTCGTGTAGTAAATTATACATATATAGTACTCAATCATAACGAACAGAGGCAACTTCCGTCATTCAAACTCCTGCCATAACAATGTCTGCCAAAGCCAGCGGGCCGTCTCACGATAAAAAAAAGTGTATCGATCAGCCGTTCAGCGCGGATACACAGGGCAATAGGTACAATTGCCGCCCCTCCCTCCTACCACCTGACGCACAATTGAAGAGCTTTTACCTATTTTAAAAACCTTTTACCCGTTATATTAAATGTATATTACCTATTATAAATACGTTTGTTTGAAACGCACAAATCTCGGGAACTACTAATAAGTATGCAAATTAAAAATAAGTATGCATTACAAAGCTTGTTTAATTTTAACGGGGGGAAAACCGCGAGTCGCTGCTAGTAGTTTTTCTAGTCTGATGTGATGCATTTTAATAATAATTATAATTCACCAGTTTCTTGGCACCGACAGCACTATTTATTTCGAAAGTCCTTGAACCTTCATACCTTTCTACAAGAATCTCATTGATACAATCGGGATTCGAACTTGCAATCTTTGTGTTGCTCTGTACTCTCTACAGCATAGAGTTCTTCAACAAGAGCGTGTAAAGATTACTGCAGGGTCGGCAACGCGCGGGCTATACCCCTGGTGTTTTTGGCGTCCATAGACGGCGGTAACTGCTTACCATAAGACGGACCGCGTGCTTGTTTGCCACCAAGGCCCAATGCTTAGAACCAATTTTCTGAAAGGTAAGAAGACACAAAAAAAGGTCCGGTAACCGACCAAAACCCGGCTTCGTTCCGGTTCGCTGGGTTAACCAAGTCCTGTTTCAAAGTGGATATGAGTTTTTTATAACAAGTTCGAGTGGTTGGAACGTGGTCTTCCACTGCCTCTTCTTGCACACACTTTTGCTTTGTATATATGAAACCGACGAGCATGTACGAAGAGACTGATGAATGTGGACGAATCGAAAGAGGTATGCAAGTCTAGAAAGAACTGGCGCTCTATACTCTCTGCATACCCTGTTAGGGACTTGGCCTGTTGATATGTATGTATGTATGTTCGAGTGATGTTTCAGACACTCACGGGGGGGGTCTAGTTGTATCGATGTTATTCGAGTCCGTAGTCTTGATCCCCTGACTCTACTGTGATGCAAAATTATAGCAACCGGAGAGTTCTGGAGCAACTGGATGACCCTTAATTAGCTTATCAGTGTGTGTTACACAAACTCGAGAGACCTTTTGTGTTATTGTGAGATCTTTCATGTCACTACAAGTTCAAGGACCTTCTACATACACATATTTATAAATGAGAAAGATTTCGAGGTTTGCTCCTTGATCAACCCCAATTGGATTTGCACAGACACATACTAATAGCTAGACACATAGAACATGAAACAGTCGGGATTTGAACTTTCAATCTTTGTGTTGCAGGACATTGCTTGAATCACTCACACACATAGTTTATAAGTATTATATGGTCCGCTTCTAGAAATTCAGTTTATATTAAATACTAGCTGTGGCCGCAACTTCGTCCGCATGGAATTTAACAAAAAAATATTGTTCAGTTTCTAAAATAAAAAAAGCCTAAGTTACTCCTTGCTATATCAGCTATCTGCCAGTGAAAGTCCCGTCAAAATCGGTCCAGCCGTTTCAGAGATTAGCCGGAACAAACAGACAGACGGACAGACAAAAAAAAAAAAAAAAGATATTTTCGTGTATGTACCGTGTATACATCCATATGCATATAGTAAAAAGCGGTTATTTCAATATTACAAACAGACACTTGAATATTGGAATCGGGATTACGAAGCAACCGTATCATATAATAGGTATTCCTAATCCGGGAATTGCGAGAGCGAAGTTATAAATAAAAGTTATCCTTAAGATGTCCTATCAGAGGGGCCTTGGGGAATATGACATAACGTGACATATATAGCGTTGTTGCCTTTCAGACCAGATTTTACTGAAATCGGGATTTTCGCAAATGTACCAAATTCGTTGCAATTATTTTGTTCAAAAACTTATTCATAATTTGGATAGCCACCAGGGATATCATTTTTATATAATAAATGTAATATCATTTTTAAGTATACGACACATATTTCCTTTAAATATTTCGCGATTGCTCAGCTATGGAATCATCTCTCCGAAAACATAGCCAACCGATACCACTGGTGACAACCCCCAGGCCCTAAGCGTCCATACGAAGCGGTAACCGCTTACCAAAATGCGGACCGCTGAGTAAGTAAATCTCCAGCTACAATTAGGACCTAGCACGATTTATTCCACGAATACATCAAACAAGCAACCAAAATGATACCTCCTGAAGTTAGAAACGCAAAGTAAAACAGTCCAATATTTTTTCCATCGTGGAATTCGTCCGTTTGATGTGAATAAGTTTCAGCGAAGGAATCTCAAGGCATATTTTTTGTAAACGCGAATACAATATACCTTAATTTTATGAAAGCCTATAGAGGTTTATTGAAGAAACCTAGCAGTATCCCAGTAGATATTCTACTAATATCATAAATACGAAAGTTTATGAGTATGAAGGGATGTTTGTTACTCAATCACGCCAGAACGGCTAAACGTAATTGAAATTTGGTATAATGATTATTTGCTGGATTAACACATGCGACATGTTTCCGGAAATGAATCTAGATAAAATTATACCAATGAACTTGATTTCACGCGGGTGACCGCGGGGCACAGCTAGTATATTCATGTAGGTAGCTTTAGAGCGCCGTTTCACCTGCGTAAAATAAGATATCATAAGATTTTTTTCTGGAATAAAACATATGGATTTACACAGGGTATATATAAGTAATGTATGTTTTTTTTACTTAAATATATACATATGTAAGTCTAGAGAGAGCTGGTGCACTATTCTCTCTACCTACCCCGTTCGGAACTCGGCGTGATGATAACTGTAATAAACTAATAAAATAATATCCAGTTCAATCAATGTCTGTGCAAATTTTTTTCGATAGATTGATGATTGAGTAACAAGCATACCCACAAACTTTTACATGTATAGTGTTGGATTATGGATCTTTACATTTCGCTTTACGTTCCATATTTTATTAGGTCGTCCTAAGGTGGCGGAAAAATAAAATCTTCATACATAAATATTTACAGCACAAAATATCACACTACCCTTGTTTTATCTATCTACAGACTATACTCCGCTTTCCTGAAAAATGCTCCCCGAAAGGGTTGTTTTTATACATAGCCAAACAAGGGCAACGCAAAGACGAACAATATCAAGCTGAGTTGTTCGACGTAATGGCTCCCAATCCGCCCCTTAGGAAAGCTGACGTCATCGCCTTCTATTAGTTTCAAACTTAGTGTGAGTTCAGAAATCGCTCTCATTTTGAGTATATCTCCAAAATGTAGATACTAAATATATATGTACATATAAGCGCGTTGGCACCAGCTGTAAGTGCTATGAAAATTATTTATTTATCACTAGCTACACTAAAAAGTCAAGAAAATTATTGTTTTTACTTATTTCTTCGTATTTTTTACGTTTTTTCTCTCGATAAGAACCTTCTTCAGTCTTCATCAAACACAACAAAAAATACATCATCCAAATCGGTTCAGCCGTTTTCGAGTTTTGAGCATAGCAACACATTTAAGTAAATAATAATATAATATATCCTCACGCCTTCCCACAAGGGTCCCCGAAGGGGTAGGCAGAGGTGTATAGGTAATACCCACACACCCACTTTCCGCCAGAGGCATATTAGGTGCCAACGTGACAGATGGCGAGTCCATCGCCGTTACTCAAGCACGACTATACATACGCCTTTTGAATTTCTTCTCAGACGTATGCAGGTTTCATACCTCAGGTTTATACATTTAAGTATTTTTATTTATATAGATAGTTAAAGCCAAAGCCATAGCCGATGTCTTGCCTGCCAGCGCCAAGCCAAATCGGGCCAGCCAATAGAGTCAAGCCACGACTAGCAAGATGTCCGGTCTGCCAAGCCGTTGAAAAGAGAACAGCTTGTGATGTGACAGCCGCGTGGCGATTGTTAACTTTCAAGGGTGACGTGTCAGAAAAACCAGACTGATCCAGGCTGCCCATGAAGATACAATAGTCTTTCCGTCTGCCCGTTTCGAGAATAATAAAGATCTAAGTCCTTTGTATTTCCCTTCTATTTGAAAAAAGAAAAAAAAAAGAGTTTAGTTTTCTCGCAGAACTCCAAACAAGCATTAAGCCTCCCTGATTAATGAGGCTATCTACTACAAAAAGTATTTGTTGAACCCAGATTAGGAGCTCCTAAGATTAAGCACGTTTAAACAAACAAACTGTCCTTTTTATTAAGAGTATAACATATTATGCACGCCACGTCTATTTTTAGTACTTATCAATACATATAATAAAACCATGCAGGTTTCGGAACCATATTGGCCAATACAGTGGATAGTTGTACTTGTACTACGGTGACGAAAACGCCATCTGTCACTTCGGACCATAATATATCTCTAACAAAATGAGAATGTTGCGGACCTCTGCCCACCTTTTCGGTGTGCCTTATGACCTGGCGTAAATATACATCTATCTATGTATTTTATAAGGGCCGTTGTTTGATACATAAGTGCATTTCAGAAACTCATTGGTACAGACCACAGGGACTCGAATCTTAAAGTTTACCTACTTGCAGCACCTTATTATTACTATCATGCTTTTGAGCAGATAAGCATGATTCAGTTAGGTAAAAACGTCACGATATCCACATTGAGTCACTCGTTATTCGGCGCATGCGTCACCACAAATGTGTTTACAATACAGCGATGATCTTAGCGACATTCACGTTCAATTATTTATACAAACATCACTTCATTACTTATTTCATTGACTAAGAACATACTGGAAATTCCGTTTAGTTTTATCTATATAAGTACCTGCTTTAATGTAATGAATACCTTCTCGCCTTCCCACAAGGGTCCCTGAAGGTAGGTAGGTATTAACTACCCACCCACTTTTCGCTAGAGATATATTATATGCACAAGCAAGATACACAAGTCTTTAAATTTCTTGTCAAACGTGTTCAGGTTTCTTGTCGATGTTTTCCTTAACCGTAAATAAACTATACTCGGTTGAAGAGCTTTTCAATCATAGTACCCCATTATGCAAGGGGACGGTATGACATGAGGTGGCCTCATTACGGTGGCTGGTAGGCAATTGGACACAAGGGGTGATCGGGACAACACACAGTGTCGCATTGGAAGAAAAAGACTATGCCAACTATGATCTGCAGTGGGTTGATAAGGACTGATTTGTATAATTGATACATATATTCTCAATTAACGACGCATTCGTTGTTATGATGTTAATATGATTATAAAACAAAAAAAAATACCATCCTAGTTTGACCGCAAAGGCAGAGAGAGTAGAGCGCCAGTTCCTCTAGACTTACTCTTACGCAATTACATATGTGGTGACGAGAACTATGTATCTATCAGTGTATTAAAATCATTATTTGTAGGGTCGGCCAGACGAAGACTAGACGGGCCACCCCCCTCCCTTACATACCAATGGACGCAGACTTACTTCAGATTTATATATTATATATTCGCCCAAGTAATGGTAAGTTAGACAGATAATAAATAAAATAAAGCGGATATTCACACTGAAAACTACAGTTACCTACGCTGTGACTAGCCAGACAATGCGGGCGTTAGTCTTGCAGAATCACTAAGTGCCAAACACGCTGTGTGGTACAAATGAAATTGAATGTTCCCATTACGGTCCTTTATGCATCTCATTCGATTAACGACGCAGAACGAATATCTTATCTGTGAGATACTAACTGTTCTCTGCGTCTTCACTCGCGTTACATGATATTTCATTTACGGATTTTTAAATAAAAAAATATCCTATGTGCAAATCCAACTAAAAATCAATCGATGTGGTAAATTTCATCCAATTCCATTCAGCCGTGATTGAGAAACTAACGTCTTCACAAACTCGCATTTATAATATTAGTAGGATGTGTTGTTATATAATAATAATAATATATCCTCACGCCCTCCTACAAGGGTCCCCGAAGGGGTAGGCAGAGGTGTATAGGTAATACCCACACACCCACTTTCCGCCAGAGGTATATTAGGTGCCAACGTGACAGATGGCGAGTCCATCGCAGTTACTCAAGCACGACTATACATACGCCTTTGAACTTCTTCTCAGACGTATGCATGTTTCCTCTCGATGTTTTCCTTCACCGTTAAGCTCGTGGTGTGACTAATCACTGTAGTTAACTTCAGAAGAACTCATTGCTACAGTCGGGATTCGAACTTGCGACCTTTGCGTCGCAGGCAACTGCTCGAACCACTCGGCCACCACGGCTTTTTCTAACTAAATGTCACCATCAAAGCTATCATTATGAATTGGTAGCATTGCTCACAGTCGGAGGCTAGTTAGAACCTCTCAATATAGAGTACAATAGATTTTCTATATGTCACTCTCCCGCAAGACAAGGATTGTGAACAAGAACAATAAATAAATAAATAAATAATATAAGCTTTTTATTCAGTTAATGCAAACTAGATTATGAAAAACAAAATGATATGTAATTTAAATTGTTTCATCTAAGTAATTGCTGAAACGGTTAAAGCAAGTGCTTTATTAAAGAAGTTTCTGGTGTCAATGATTTTGGTGTCCTCTGAAACTACAACCAAGGATAAGAGCTCCAGTTTAGTTTTCAGGAACATTAGACAATAAGTACAAATAGTTATATATACTTTTCGAGAAACCCCACAACAAATGGTGTGAAAAGAAGCAGAATTCATGAATCTTATACAGCTAGCATATCAATCACTCTCAATATAAGGCAATATTAGGCAAGTGTATTTCAAGAACATTATATTTAACAAAATTTTGATTTTGACTATCTCTTATGTCCCTTTCCTAGGGCATGAGCCTGCTAATCATTAATACAGGCTGTTCTGCTGTTCTTGTGGCTATGAGAGCAGTTGCAAGTGCACTACTCCTTGTCAATCTATCTTTGTAGTCAATGACACAAATAGTTTACTATTTAAGTATACCTTTGCAACCAATTTGGTGAAATAAATTATTATTATAACATGTGGGTAACTGCTTATCACAAGAAAGGTAATGTGCATGTCAGTCAACTTATATGCATGTTTTTATATTTTTATTTAAATAAGTAACATTTCCCCTTAATAGCAACTAAAGCAAAATTCATCAATACCTTTTAAGATATTGATAGCATTAATGATTATTTCTTAAAAAAGTCTAATAATTATTACTTCACTTAGTGTAATGACTTTATCAATTACCTATCTTTTGTGATAATAATTACTTTACTTATTATAGAGAAATTATTAAAACAAAAGCCACAAACATAATTACACTAAGAAACTATTTATATTTAGGTTGAAATACAATCATACTACTTACTTCATTAAAAAAAGTTATCATATAGCACCAAGATATATGTAAATAGAATACATGTTGTTGTCATGGAATATAGAGTTCAAAAATATTGTAATGAAAGAGGGAAATTGAAGGAGATAGAAGGAGAAGGGGGACCCTATCAGAAGTCGATATGAGCCCGGACTCTTAAATTTATGACGTTTAACAGATACTTGTTATCTTGGGTACTAAAAATTATAATTAATAAATAACTAAAATCGATCGAAGGTCTAATTTACGAAAAAGTCATGAGCGGTGCACAAAAAATGTACTAGTCATTTCATTATGTCCAATTTAATTGTGTCTTTACTTATGATCTTGCATAAAAGAAACATTAGAATCATTTGCCTTCGCTTACCGGCGTGCGTAATGTTTGTAAACAAATCACATATGATTCCGGACGAACGTGCAAGATATTGTTGGTAATAAATCTTAATAATAAACAACAAAATAATATCATCATACACAAACTGATCAAGAAATAAGGAATACAATATAATAAGTTATGGACATTCTCCGACAGCAACAAGATACCATGTGTTTAATTTGTCGCGCCAAAATATGACAAATACTATTACAGAGAAGTTTCGAGGCGCATTTATTCCACACAAATTATGCAGTATTTTGAGCAAAATGGTACAAAATACCAACGCATAAAACAATTATTACTCATTTAATCGTAATAAATAAAACTTCGGACAAAATATTCACGCCCCTAGCGGCGAGAATAAGAAACATAAACGTAATGGCCGACACACAGTAGTTTTGATGACCTAACTAAAATGCATAAAATACTTACGCTTTCCTCCTCTTTTTCCATTCCAGAGGGCATTTGAGGTACAGCCCGATTAATCGCCGAGTAGTCCGGTAAATCCGGAAGCTCCTCGGCGAGATATATGGGCATTGGTTTCGACGCATCCAGGGCCCTCGCCCTAAACGAGAGCTTCGACATTTTGTTGACAGAACAAAACACGCTAGCGTCGACACAAAAAAGCACATAAAACACTTTGTAGCTCCTCATGAAGGTCCCAAAGGACCTTAAACTAAACTTTGCACACTCTAGTTCGTTCCCATGGTTAATTTTTGCACACACTCAGTCACAATTAATGAAAAACAATAACGAAACTTTACATATTGAGCGTACTTTACAGAAAGCCATCATGGCGGCTTTCCGTTTGTCGGACGACCATGACCAACTTCCACCTAGCACGACGTGCGCGGGAAGGAAACACGCGGGAATGAATCCGGTGTATTTTTTACTTTTTATTTTGATATGGATTAAATTTCAATTTAAATACGATTTGATTAAATATAAAAATAAAATTTTAAAATAAAATACTAATAAAATTAATTTCCATTTATATAAACTCAAAAGGATATAAATGTTCTAAAACGACTAATATCCTTGTCTAACAAGCCATAGACAAAATGAGATGAGTGGCTACGTTTCTTTGCACGGTAGTTCGTTTATAATTCCTAATGGCATAAGTAAAATATATATTAAATTACCTTAATATTACACATCAGCATCGATGTTCTTTTAAACTATTTAGTATTTATTCAATTGACAATTATTTAACCATCAAGATAATATGTAAACTGGAAAATACTTCGTCCTTCCATAGACAATAAAATTTATTGTCTATGATTTAGTTTACTAATAAAATTAATGGATATAAATTGTTTGAAAATATAAGATATAATTTTGCTAAGTTCACTCCGAGTTAGTTAGTAGCTTAGCCTGTTAGTAATATTGCACACAAAAAATATCATTCATGCTTCTATGTGACAAATTATTTAAAGGAAGGTTTTAAAAGTGGCAGCTATATATGTATTTTTAATATTGTTTGTATGTTTGGTATGGCAAATCAACCAATTTTAATATTTTACTACAGACAAAATATAAGTTGTAAATTACGTTTTTTTATCCGATATGTGATATTATATTCAGTATAATGCTAGTTTTTCTCATTCGCAAATAGGTTTTTAATTTTGTAGGTAATGTAATATTGTCTATGGTCTATACCTTTCAGCTCAGCTTCCAATTTTCACACCGTTTTTTAAGAACTCCATGCCGTACTACTTTAATTTCATTTATTAAATACATACAAGCTTGAGTTTTTTTACTGGTAACATGTAAGGAACTTCGCTATGGTCCTGCAGAACTATTAGATGCGACATGGCACTAGCTAAGCATATATTCGATATTTTCAGAGGTAAATAAACTATGAAACTCTAGCGTACTGACATCACTGAGGCTGCTCGTCCCTAACTCTTAACCTGCTATCAGGATCACATAGCTTTGTTATCGCATAAAAAGCCGTGGCGGCCGAGTGGTTCGAGTAGTTGCCTACGGCACAAAGATCGCAAGTTCGAACCCCGACTGTACCAATGACTTTTTCTGAACTTAAGTAGAATTATTAGTCACAGCTTGAGCTTTACGGTGAAGTAATGGAGGATGGAGGGAGGTCATGATATATAAGCCTGTGAATAATAAATAATGAAATAAATCTTTTCGCGCTCTTTTTTCTCACTTCAGACTTCAAATTGCTCTTGTAATATTTTCTATACTTTGTAATATTATGTTGGAGGCAGATCTGCGGCAACGTCATAATATAGATATCTTTGTAGTCTAAATACCATCAGTGAGCCGGTCTGTAATTGTTTTTCGAATGAATCACATTGATCCTACTACTAGCTGTAACACAATTTCTTGACTTCATAACCTCCAAAAAAGCTTTGAATTTTCCTTGAAATTGGCGACAGATCGGTCAGTCAGTTGGAACCATAGATTTAGGATTTTTTTCGCTACGCTAAAAACATCCTATATCTATGGTTGGAACTTTAACGATGCTATCTTTCTCGCTTATATTTATATTAATAATGTTACCAACATGTAGGTGGGATTTAAATAAAACAAATTTAATGTATAATAGTTATTTCACTGATATTATACAATCCATTACGTAGGACATAATTTAGGTTTCTAATTTTACATTGTCGTTAAAAATAAATATTACAAATTTTACAATTAATTTTATTATTATGACGGAACAGTAAAATACGTATCCATTGATGTATTCAAATATGTATCCAAATATATATAACAAGCAAAATTTCACTATTTCACTAGTAATTTTGTGGAGGTAAATATGTGTTGCAAATTACTGATTGTATCATAATTGAAGGACATGTTATAATTACTTGCCATTCAATTATGTACCTAATATGTAGTAACAATAGGTGCTAAATTGTGAGCAGCAGTTCGACGAGCATAATGATTTATATTACCTCGATTTCAATTCTATTAAAGGCATTAATTATCGATTGGATTTTCAGATTATTAATGACAGAGAGAGAACATTAACAAAAGAAGATATGCATTTAAATAATTAAATTTACAGAATCTTTACGGATATCTTAATAAATACAATTAACGTATACAGTACACTATCAAACGCAACATTTCATACAAACTCATACGAGATAAACGTAACTTATGTATAACACTCATAAATCCAACAATTTGAAATGAACAGGCACACCCTCTTTTAGTAATGTCGAATTCGAAATACATACATATCATCATGTAGAGTTCCTCACGGGGTCGGCAAAGAGTGTCAGTTCTCTCAAGACTTATGGACTTTAAATTAAGTTAGAAAAGTTACCCCCTGCCCCGTTAAGGACTTGGCGTGATGATATGTATATGTATGTATGTAAAATTACCATTATTATTATCAATGATTGTATTTATTTAATTGTTTATAAGTCATACAACGTTCGCAATATGCGTATAAATTATTGAAATAAGAATAGATTAGAGAGAATCAGAATATATTAAGGAATTAGATAAATGTATTTTTAAGAGATTAAAAACTATTGAGCAAGTAATATTTTAACGACGAATAAATAAATGAAGTTTTTTTTCTGATAATACGATCATATATGTATAACTCTAGATTAATTTACTAAAATACTTTTCGCCAAAACAGTGCGTTGATATAGGTGTCAGCATTTCGTTTTCTTTGCTTATAATAAAAGTAATACACATCTAGTTAGCTTTTAGTTATTGTAAGTAAGGTAATAATGTTTATCTTCACAGAACGCTAGGTTATTAATGTGACGACGAAAAGGACAAGAATAAAAAAAAATTGTAAATAAAATATGACGCAAATCATTCCAACAAACAACAAATCTAAATCGTGATGTTGTAAAATGTATTTCTAAATTTTTAGTAATATTATTAATATATTTGAAGTAAATTTGAAATATGAATATTTCAAATTTACTTCAAACACATTACAACCAGTTTTTTTACTGCTAATAATTCGGTCATTCAAAACGCTTAGTTAAAGTGCAAACATGTCAATAAAACAGAAAAAGCATTCTTAATAAAAAAAAAGCTTCTTATTTCAAAACGCTTTTTTTTCTCGCTCATGACGTATCAAAGTCAAGAGCTACTAGCTATATATATAATTGAAGGAATATTTTATACATTTTAAACAGTGAAGATCCTCACGTTATGTAAATATTCACATTATATCTTTTGCACACATGATGTGACTTTGTACAAGCAAACTAATACATACGCGCTAATATTATAATTCCCAATTGCTCATTAAATGCACGTGTAATGTAAATATACACATTTGTAGATATGTGTATATATTGTATTAAAAACACGCAACTGATTTTCAAAGTATAATTTATTGGACGAAAATTACAAATAAAAGATTACGATTTAAATATTCAACAATGAGTATCGCATTGCGTTCAACATACTACATACATACATACATACATACATCACCCGACTGCGTTCGCTAAACAATACATATCACGTTAAAAATCCTGTTTATTATGCGACAAACTTGTCTATTCAGTACATTTGTTAAAATTAGTAAAATCATTTAAAAAAATCGTAAAAATATTCATATGGTTGAGAACAAGTTGAAAAATAAAAAAAAAAACTGCAAATAATACATTCAGAGACAGATAAAACATAATAAAAACGGGAATCATTTGTACATAAATACTTTTTCTAATATGTCACTCGCACGAGCGCTTTATACTCGATTGTCCAGTACATACGTTGAAAAAAGGATCCAGTTCCAGAATAAAAACAATTTGATATATGATCTCTGACGTTACCCAATTTGACATATGACAGCTGTCAGTGTAAACAGGCTATTCCTAGCAGTGGATACTGGGAATTTATATAATATAATATAATAATAATATTATATTATATAAATTCCCAGTATTCCCAGTACTGGGAATTTAATTAATGTTTTATATTCCTATACTATTATAATATATTTATGAATGTAGTAACTCAATAGACAAGTGTATCTATGCGTAAATGCCAGTGGAATCAGCTTTGTTCTTGGATTGAGTCTTCAGATTCGTTGGTGCTCTTGCAGTCTCCTTTCGGAGCCACTTTGGAAGGCTTCGCCGTCTTGCCTATGAAGATTTCTACCTCCTGGAATGGTAATATGTCTTCATTAATAGAAAATTAAAACTTTTTATTTTTATACAACAAGAGTGGCAAACAAGCATCCGGCCCACCCGATGTAAAACGGTTACCGTGGCCTAAGTATCACTTGCGCGTTGTCACTCTGTGTTCAGAGAGTATACTGTGTTGGCAACGTAATGGGACTAATCCCTCTGCTGCTAACTCAATATAACAATCCTCCTCCTCCCCAAGGAGCTCATTACGGGAAACCTTATTCACCGCGTAGGAACACAACACAATAAATAGTGTTATTTGGCTAGGGACTTTTATAAGGTGGAGGTCCTGTCCCAGTCGGGCAGCTGCTAATTAGAAACTATAAGCAACTTGTGGTGTGGAATCCAGGGTTAAGAGAGGTTATGGCAGTGCTGGACTAGAGCATTCCATAATATGTTGTACGGTACTCTACAGTATAGCATTGTGATTTTTTAAAATTAGTTAGCCACCTGACTAGCTTATTATAGGTTACTAGCGGTCCGTCCCGGCTTCGCACGGGTGGACATACTTTTTTTTTATAAAATAAAATATAGCCTATGTCACTCAGGGTGAATGTAGCTTTCCAATGGTGAATGTTTTCATATCGGTCCAGTAGTTTCAGAACCTATTCAGTACAAACAAAAAACCATGAAATCTTTCTCTTTATAATATTAGTAAAGATTGATTGAATATTAGTAAAGATTGATTGATTGATTGAAGAAGATGTCAATATGGTAGATTGCCGATTTTCCAGTATGGCCGAGTGTAGTATGATGCAGTGCCAATAAGTGGAATGCCAATATTGTGGAGTGTCCATACGTTGGTGTCAGTACCTGGCTGCCCTCTATGCCCATGTCGTGGTCCCTCACATGACTGGTGCCCGGGGCTGATGCTCGAGCAGCCAGCTGCCGCTCGCGTGCCACACGACTGTGGACATAATCAACATTAACATAAAGATCACTTTTATTTATATTCGTTTCGCAACGCAGATTGCAAGTTCATTAAAATCGGTCCAGCCCTTTAGGAGGAGTTCAGTGACACACACGCACAGAAGAAATCTTTGTACAAAGATATTTATGGATGGTTTAGATTTATAATTGGACCCGAAAGGTGGCGCTGCGATCGTGTTGGTAAGCGTGTGTTTTTTTTTTTACCCAAGTGAAGCTGTTCAGGAATGCTAGTATATACATAAAAACGATGGCTTTAGTACGATCTCTAAGACTAACCGTCTGTGTTCCAGCATGGCTTTTCTATCAGCCTCCCGCTTCTCAGCCGCGAGGCGCGCCTTCTCGTTCTTGACTTGGGGGGTGGTCCTCAAGCGCGCGCGGGCGGGGGACGCCGCGGGGGCCGCGGGGGACTGCTCGCTGGGCGGCGCCTGGGGAGACGGGGGACATTGGCACATACACAAAACTTCTATCTAACCAGCTATTATCCAAGGAGGTTTCATTTGCATGTGTCATTTAGGATTTCTAAAGGACACGTTTTTCATCCCATCAGAAAGTTTTGCACTGAGAGGTTTCAAAGGAGTTACCGTCCACGAAAACGCTCAGGCTATGGATTTAACTCCCCGATGAGGTTTAGAGTACCCTAAACCGAAGAGCATGTACGAAGAGAATAATGAAAGTGGACGAAGCGAAAGAAGTATGTAAGGATCGTAGCAAGTGGAAAGAAGTGGTCTCTGCCTACCCCTACGGTAAAGAGGCGTGATTATATGTATGTATGAGGGTTTCCCTAGAGTTGTTCAAGAAGGTGGTAAAAGATTCCTGCAGGGTCTGCAGCGTGTCCAAAAGAGGCGGTAACCGCATACCACCACGCGAACTGCATGATTGTTCGGCACTTTTAAATCCCCTGCCAAGCACAATCACCCCGAGGATCAGCCACTTGGTGTGTTGGAATTGAACCCACCTCCTGCCAGTTGTTCAGCTTGAGGGTGGCGAGCTGAGCGTAGAGCGCGTCCACGTGCCGCAGCTGCAGACACACCATGTCCCAGAAGCCCTGCAGGTCCTGCACCGTGGTGGGGAACGGCTCGTCGAGGCGCTCGTTGATGTTGTTGTAGCAGAGGCCTGAGTTACATCAATCAATAATATTATTCAAACACTTTTTTTTATATTTATTCATGACATGGATATTAGTCTCATTCAAGAGAGGTAGGGCATAACGGATACTCCGTTCAATTTTGTATCTGCCCGACTGGGGCAGGACCTCCACCTTATAGGAGTCCGTAGCCAAATAACAATTTTTTTTTGTGTTGTGTTCCTACGTGGTGAATAAGGTTTCCAGTAATGAGCTCCTTGTTTATGTTATTTTTTGTTGTCAACACACTATAACTCTCCGAACACAGAGTGGCAACACGCAAGTGATTCTTCGGTATCGTGAGCGTAAATAGGCTACGGTAACCGTTTCCCATCAGGTGGGCCGTGTGCTTGTTTGCCACTCTTGTCGGATAAAAAAAATAAAAGAAAAAAGTCTCTTAGTTTAATATTTTAACAACGCTAATAAGTTTTGCTGACGTTACGAGTGATTTATCCATCTCACCACGAGGTTTAAGGAGACTGTAAACCTTTAAAAAGAAGAAATAAGGACAGATTAGGTGCCTGCCCAAAGATAAAACTGGGTATTATAGTATATCTTCACGTCTTCCCACTAGGGTCCCCGAAGGGGTAGGCAGAGGCGTCTAGGTACCTATAACTACTACCTACTTTCAGCCGGAGATTTATTTTAGGTGCTAACGTGGCAGATTGCGTGTCCGTCGTCGTTTTGAATTTCCACTCAAACGTATGCAAGTTTACTCTCGATGTTATCCTTCACCGCAAACCACGTGGTGTGGCTAATCACAGTAAGTAATTAAGTTTTGAAAAAATCATTGGTACAGTCGGGAATCGACCTTGCAATCTTTGTGCTGTAGGTAACTACTGGCCTATTTATAGTGGCAGACTCGAACCATTCGGCCGGCAGGTAATTATTCCAAATGCTTAGCATGTCAGTGCTTAGGTCATAGTACTTTTAATACGTTGTTGTAATAAATAAACGGAAGTTGCGGGGTAACGTCTGTCACGTTGCACTTGAAAATATTAGAAGAGATAACATGTGTATCTCTTCACGAATGCCCACAAGGGTCCCCGAAAGGGTACGCAGGTATAATTAATGACAAATTGTTTAGCATCATAGTGAGGTATATACCTTCGAATTGCTGCATCTTCTGCGTGGCCAGTAGGCGAGCCTTCCCGGCCGCGGCGCGGAGGAGACCCAGCACTTCCTCACTCACCTCCACATTCTGAAAATGTTAACAATTTATTTCTTAATTAATATAATAAAGGACGACGAAGGGATAATCAAGGACGGGAACGTCAAGAGTACTCGAAACCGAGGAGCATGTATGAACAGACTGATGAATGTGGACGAAGCGGAAGAGGTATGTAGATGTATAAGTCCAGAGAGAACTGGCGCACTATACTCTCTGCCTACCCCGTTAGGGACTCGGCGTGATGATATGTTGATGAAATCAAAAGTAAAAACCAACCTGTAAACTCTCCAATTCCTTCTCGGCCGAGGCGGACAAAGCGAGCAATCGCTCAGTCTCTTTCTTCTCCAAATCGAGGAAATAGTATGCGTCCTTCACCACTTCACTGACACCATCACTAACCACACCATTGGTGTCGACACCGTTAACACTGTCCTTTATCACGACACCATTAGCCACATCCGTTTTCTCAATCAGAACGGGCACAGCTTGTTCCTTCTGCGGAGAGATATCGATCCTAACAGTCCTCTTAGGGGAGAGGATTGGCAACTGAGCCCGGAACTCTGGCCTCAGATGCCTCATGACGGGCAAGGATATGTCAGAATCCACGTCTCCATTTGGGCTGACACATTCGGCCTCTGCAGACTCGCAAGACTTTCTCGGCGTGTGGAACCTCTCTTGGCAGTTCAAAGACTTCTCCTGCAAAACCTTCGCGTCTTCGTCATCGCACTGGCTCTTCGTTTTATGCCTCTTCTGGTTGAAGAAGCCCTGGGCCAAGGCGCCCGGGCCGTAGAGCCGCTCGACGCGTTGTTGGATGAAACTCTTCATGGGACTGGGCAATTGTTCACCATTCTCCTTTGTAATCTCCACACGTTTGGACACCCCGTTCGAGGATATGGTGTACGACTCCGATGAGAACCTGGCTTCCTTGCCATTAGTGCTCACAGTCTTTCTAAAGTTCGTCTCCGAGTAGCTGGACTTGAACGTTATCTCTTTGGCGTTGTCAACCTCGTCAGATTTCTGGTGAAGCATTGAAGTAGCAAAGTTCTTGCTCTCCGAAGATATGTACGGCCTACTTGTGGTAGTCATGCTGGGGCCTAGGAAATCGTTCTTCAACTGTTTATTTTCGGCTGCCATGAAGACATGTAGAGGCGACGTGGCTAAGTGGGGGTCGGTGTGCGCCTTGACAGGCGCTTTAGCTGTCAAATCCTGCCTTGTATCATGGGGCCCGAAAGTCGGGACTATCAGCTTGTTCGCGCTCACCGGAACAGGCACCAATAGGGAGTTGGTCTCGCTTCTGTACTGGTAATGTGTTATCGGTCGTATTGGAGACGCCTCCCTACTCTTATTAATGTCCTGCCGGAGCTTGGAGTCATATGTCGTCAGGTTGGTATACCCGTTAACGGAGCACGCCAAATGAAGGTAGCTAGGTTTCTTCTGCTGTACCTCGTCTCTCTTCTTATGATATCCACGTGACCTGTGGTTTTCGACGTGCACTTTTGGAGGCGGTTTAAGGAGGTGTTCAGTTTTCCTCTGGAGGTCTTCAGGGGTTCGTATAGGTGTCGCCACTGGGGTAGTCTGGCTGGATAAGTAGCTTGGGGGTAGATTGGACGCCCGCTCCTGGATTCGCGACGTGAAGTCCCGGATGCGGCTGGTCGTTGATGATGGCGTCAGCAAATTCAGGCTGCCTGATGTTGTATCTGGAATTTAATTATAACTATCATTGAATTAACTCTTCAACACTCAGGGGTCGAACGTCAAGAGTACTGGAAACTGGCGAGCATGTATGAAGGTACTTGTGAATGTGGATGAAATAAAAGTGGTCAGTAAAGAGAACTTGCATTCTACTCTCCCCTACTCCGTGAGGGACTCTGCTTAATGATATTTTTCATTTTAATTTGTTTTTTTTTATATTTATTTACATTTAAATATATTAATTAATGAATTATTAGAACACAATTCGCATTCTTATAAAACTGATCCTACAAATATCATAAAATTTGTTACTCAATCACGCCAGAAGGGCTGAACGAAATCGGATGAAATTTGGCACAGAAATAGATTATTTAATAGGATATATGTCTTATTTTCGAAAAATAACATGGTGTTGTGTTATCAAGATTTTAGTAGAATACTCCTCATGGTCAATAAAGTTCAAGATCAAAATAGTGTGTAATTTCAATGTTAAATAATTGAATCTTGACATTACATAAAATAGAAAGTTCACTTCAGAGTGTGTTACTTCTGCCTCCCCCTAACCCTTGAGGGAAGGCGTGAATGTACAAAATTGTGTAAAAGAGATTACTCACAAGCCATGTAGCTTAGAAAATAATCACACATGTTACCATAATACAGCCTTATGCAATACTACTGGGCTGAAATATATTCAATGTACTGTGGCCAGATATCTTATCTCAGATATAGGAGATTACACTGCGCGCGTAACGCAAGTTAACCGATAAGAGAGAATACTAATTAGTGGCCAAGCTAAAGCTGCATAACTAACAGATTGTGATGTTGAAACACATTTGACCACCTGAAGAAAGATTGACGAAACATATATACAAAGCAAAAGTTCCAACTACCTAGATTAAATCAATCGAACGCTTAAGGACGGGAACGTCAAGAGTACTCGAAACCCACTAGCATGTATGAAGAGACTGATGAATATGGACAAAGCGAAGGAGGTATGTAAGTCTAGAGAGAACTGGCGGTCTATACTCTCTGTCTACCTCATTAGGAACTCGGCGTGATGATATGTATGTATGTATTAAATCTAATGCTATATGCTTCCAGTATAGTAAGCACAGAATTGCAAAAAAAACTTTGTTTATGGGGAAGGAAATATGCGTCTCAGTGGTCACCGCTACCTATGGCGCTTGCGACACCAAAGGTTCATTGGGGCTATAAAATAATATAGCTATAAAATGGGTCGGCAACACTAGTGGTTGCCGACCCATTTTATTTTTATACCACTAAGCATGCCAATAATGATTGACTTATTTTTATGTAAGTATATTAAGGAATAGCAGTATCAGATATAGATTGACGTATTTACATACATTCTTATCATCATACTATGTGCAGCGGCAAACTCTTCTGGACTGACCAACCTCTTTCAGTTCATCCACATTCATCAGTCTATTCTATCTATGCTGATATATGTAAGAAGAAGTTCAGGATCAAGTACATTTAACAATTGCAACATAATCACTTTTTTTTACATTCAGATTTTTTAAATTCTTTGTTATTAATTAATATTAATTATGTAATTTATTTATTTATGCTTTATTGTACATCATTTCAAAACATGACTGTACATCATACACACAATTGGCAACCATATCAATTTGGTAGTAATAGATAGTATATGGCAACATATTAAATTAAATTAAATTTATGATAATTATAAGTATGTTTAGAAATAAGAATAAATACAAAGACCTTGAATCCAAAGGTATATTATAAACTTGTTTATGTATATATAATCATTGTATATGAGATAAGATTACCTCATTATGTCATCCTCGATGTTATAAACCAATAAAGGACATTCATACAAGTAAATTTAGTAATTCTTGCCACGTCGTGTTTTCGAAACATTAAGTGGCGAATTATTTGCAAGTTATATAAACCAATGACATTCAAGTAGCCGATAAATATTAAGAGAATGAAACAGGCATGCTTAGGTACACAATCCAGGTCGGGAAAACGGAATAAGATTAAAGAAAGTGTAAAGATTCCATAAAGTATAAATAATTGCATTACTCATCATTTTGTAAGCGCGAAACGAAAGAAAAACTTTATCATGCTGATATATGAGTGAAATTCAGGACTCACACTGCTCTTAATTACTCTCAAAGCAAATTATTTGCAAATTATTGACGAAATCAAATATTTATATGTAGTTAGTAGGTAGGCAACAACTTTTGAAACGGACGTAAACTACACGTCAAAACTTACCAAATATCCACTTTTATGCGACATACTGCTTTGCACTACATACGACACACATTCAGAACAATTTCACAGCTGATTCAAATAATTAGATCACTTCAAATAATTTTAATATTTTTTTTGCGACATCATATCACAAAGAAACGTCAAAGCAAAGTTTTATTTTTTTAATGTTCGAGCGAGTTTACGACTCACCCGTCTGCCAGTACGTTCGTTCCGTTTCACGGTCAACGAGTTCAAAGTCTCTTCATGACTGTTCTGTTATTAATTCACAACGGTCCCTTTATGGAGATTATTTAAATGTTTATAGATCAGCTAAATAACATCTTGAATTGTCTAACATGTAACTCTGCTCGTATCTATCCGCAAAATGACGACGATGGTCGACCGAGGCAAGAAATACGTAGGTTTTAACGAGGCCGACATATAGTCTATTCATATGTGTACGCGTATTTTACTCTTTTGTGCTCTGCATTTTGCAACCTGCATTGTTTGCAATTTCTATGCACGACCCAGATTAATGGTCTTGTCATAAAGTATAATGAACCTATTTAATTTGATCATACTTGATTAGACTACCTTATTCCATTGCATAAATATTATAAACACCGTGAATTGAGTAACGTGTAGACATCTTAATTAACTTAGGATAAATAAATGCTTTAAAGAGCTTCAAGTACGTTACGACTGGCTGAACACTAATTCAGATGCGTTAATTAAAATTGATATTAATGGCGTACTATTTGTTTAATCCCTTTAGGAGCGTTCTCCTATTGATACGTTTCGTTTCACGCGTAAACTATAAAGTTCGGGGGATATAAAGTTGGGGCTAAATAAATAAACACAGCGGCGTGAACATCGCAAGTTATTCTGAAAGCAATTAACGTGATGTCAAACACAAGTGACGCGAGCCACACGTGAAATATAAAACGAACGGGAAAATAAATGTGTATTATTTCCTTAATCAACGGGAATAGTGCGAGTTTCCTTATTTTTATTTTGTTACGTGCACTTGACATTAAAAGTATTACTTATTATATTCCATACTAATGCTTCACTTACTCCTGAACATATAGTTCAGGTATGTTTTAATAGTTAGCCCCAAAGGATTTATTTTCTGTCTAATTTAAATAAAACTTTTTACCGATTACTTAAAGTAATGTAAAAAAAGTAAACTACATACATACACTTAACACGCTACGCTACACATTGCCTCATTAACAGTTGACAAAACTAACACTCACAACTCACAAAGACATGATACGATTAACATTAGCGCAAGCACGGACCGGACGGAATAAAAAAAAATAGACGAAATTAAGATGGTTTAATTTCTTAGTACAGTTATTAATAATTAAGAATACCAAATTGCATTGATGCAGAAAGTTATGAAATCAATCAAAAACAATGTGGGCGTCTGTCATACTGACAAAATGGTGAATAGCAAAGCAATTACAACTGACTTCCAACTGAGTCCGGAGCCGAGCTTTCGAAGGTAATAAAGAAAACAACATATACTAATGAAAATAAAAAGAATATTTATTAAACGTATGAAAATAGTAAAAAAAAATTTTATTAAGCAAGTTTACTTTTACTTTAATATTAAGAAAAGAAATACTAGCCAATACATAACTACATCAATAATAATAAAGATATTTAAAAAAGGTTTGTTAACGGGAAAAGTAAACTCGCTTTTTAAAAATAAAAAACACCAAACACATGCTTACGAGACATTTACTGAAGAGTAAAAACAAAACGACAGCCTTAAATCCAGAAATTACCTGAAAAATCTGTACTCGCATCCACATCCAGCGAACAACTACCGATGGAGTCGACGGATTTGTCCATCTTTTTCACCGTCAAGTCTTTAACTTTCAACAAATCCGCTTCTTTCACCTCAATCTCGTAAGCTCCGATACTGTCGAAATCATTTTCCAACCTCACTTCACTTTTGGGCGAAACAGTGGAACTTGGCAACTTTATATCCGTATCATCTGTGAATATTGTCAAAATTGAGTCTGGTTTTAATATATTCTTGTCCAAAATCAACGTACTTTGACTGGTGAACGTGCTGCGAATTGGCTCAATGTATTCCACGTCGTCGTCAATGAATATGTGATTGGTATGTCCGCTCGTGCCTTGTACGTCAGTCGCGTCTTTGGGCACGGCGTCAATGACAGTCCGAGTTTTATTCAAACTGTTATAAAAGCGGCTTTCTAATTTTTCCAACTGTCTCCTCGTATCAGAGTGTTTCTTACGCACAGAGTCAATAATCACAGGCAAATTGAGCAAATCGGGTGTCTTTTCGCGATTATCCCGCCTAAAGAGTGGCGAATCGTCACTCTCAAGCTCAAATCGCTTGTATTTCGAAGAGCAGTAGTCGTCAATTGATGATGTATCAGACTTTTTCGAGTCAAAAAAAGTATCTAACGAGAAAAAGGATTTTCGCTTCTTCTTCGGTTGACTTTTGTTTAAATTTGTTCGCATAAACGGCTCCCCAGCTGTGTACTGCTGCTGTACGCTAATCGCACTTGTGTTCACTAGGGATTTGGGACGAGTTTCTTTTGGGAGGCTCAAAGGTGTGCGATTGGTTTCCACCTTACGCGAATCTAGACTGAGAGTTTTGCGAAATCTCTCATTCAAATTTGAAAGCAAGAAGTGCCTTCTTTCTGTAGATTTCGGCGTGATATTGTAAGAACTCTGTTTGCTACTCGAAGCATGAGCGATTGGAATGTGTTCTGTATATTTATACTCTATGTCATTTTCAGAGTAATCTTTCTTGTCTTCAGTCCGAGCGTAGGCTTCAGAGGGACAGACAGAGGACTGTCTGTTTTCTGGTACGTGGAAAGAGAAAGATCCCCTACTTGAGCTTTTTTTTCTATCACAAATGCAGTTCCCTGCACAGTTCAACTTGAGACATCTTCTCTCTTCGTCAACGCGGATGGTGCGGTCAGCTTTCGGAATGTAAGTGTCAGGCTTATTCTTGTGGACGAGGAGATCCTGCCTGATCTTCTCGAGCCTCTCGTCTCCGTATAGACCTCTAGTGTACTTTGATTTGGGTGGTCTGAAAAACCGGATTGAGCCGGATGTGTGAGGGTCGTTGGACCTCCGTCTCACACATGAAGGGGACTCGGATATTTTGTTGACGCCCAAGAGGAGGACGGGTGACTTTTTGTCTTCATCGTCTGGGAGATCGCTGTAAGGAAAATTAAAAAATATATTTAATAGCTGTATGAAATTGTGATATTTTTATTTGATCAGTTTAACTTAGTTTTAAATTCTATAAAAAATGCAACTTACAATATTAAAAAGAAAAGAAATAATTATTTGTTAGAAAAAACATATTATTCCAATTGAAAATTAGCACAAAAAGCGTGAACAAAAGCAATAGAAAAACATCAAATACTTACAATCACACAAAAACAAAAAACACTAGGTACCCAACACAGCTGAACAATATGACAGGAGTAATACAAAAAAAAAACATTGAAATTTTGAGAGCAGAGTACAGATAATTAATATTTTACGGATTGCTTGATCATTTCAGATTAAAAATAACAGGGAAATGACGTTAAACAGTTACTGAAAACACAGAGGTTGATGTTCTTTTTTTTAATTTATTAGCTATACTGTCTCTTTAAAAAAAACAATATATTTAATTTTATTAATTTATGGATTTTATATCTATATGAATGATATGAATGAATTATTATTACTATTATTACTTACGGAATAAAAATTGTTTCATGCTATATTTGCGCGCAAAAAGTGACAGATTTTAAAGATGAAGACCACATTCCAACTTCCTAGATCAAATCGATCGACTCGACTCGAAACTGACGAGTATGTATGAAGAGACTGATGAATATGGACGAAGCGAAAGAGGTATTAAGTCTAGAGAGAACTGGCGCTCTCAGCCTACCCCGTTAGGGACTACACGATGACGGCATGATGATATGTATGTATGTCAGTTCGTTAAACTTTCGTTTAACGTAAAAGTTACAAATTACTACTGTAGCTAACGACACTAAGCACGCATTGGTAGATACACCCTACAATAGGGTTACCACACCCATTTAAATAGTAATAAAATTATTTCAATTATTATTGAAATCTAATAAATAGTACATGTCCACTAAAAGTAATTATTATATATCGTATTATATCCATTCAGATATAACAGTAGAGCCGAGTAGTTGCCTCCAACACAAGGGTGCAAGGTTGAATCCCTCACGCCTTCCCACAAGGGTCCCCGAAGGGGTAGGCAGAGGTGTATAGGTAGTACCCACACACCAACTTTCCGCCAGAGGTACAGTGATTAGTCACACCACGAGCTTTACGGTGAAGGAAAACTTCGAGAGGAAACCTGCATACGTCTGAGAAGAAATTCAAAGGCGTATGTATAGTCGTGCTTGAGTAACGGCGATGGACTCGCCACCTGTCACGTTGGCACCTAATATACCTCTGGCGGAAAGTAAACCAATAAGTTTTTTTAACTTAAGTACAGTGATTAGTCACACCACGAGCTTTGCGATGTAGGGAAACACCGCGAGATAGGAAACCTGCATACGTTTCAGGAGACATTCAGAGTGTAAATAATCTCGGAACCGACGAGCATGTATGAAGAGACTAATGAATGTGGACGAAGCGAAAGAGGTATGTAAGTCTAGAGAGAACTGGCGCTCTATACTCTCTGCCTACCCCGTTAGGGACTCGGCATGATGATATGATGATGATAATGATCGTGCATGAGTAACGGCGATGGACGCGCCATCTGTCACGTTGGCCGCAAAGAAAATATTTCCAGTGAAAAGTGGATACTATCTACACACCTCTGCCGTAAAATGTTATATTACGTATCACGTAATCACCACGTGGTAGACAGAGAGAGAAGAGCGCAAGACCTCTATACTTACTGCTTTCCCTTCGTTCACATTTATCGGTATCTTCATTCATGTTCGCCGGTTTCGAGTGAACCTTCGATAGAGAATTATCCAATATTTCCTTCGATACATGGTTGACCTACCGTCGTATGTCAAGCCGAACCCAAAACCCTTTATTTGGAAGCGGCACGCTACTTTTAGGGATTCTTTCGACATAAGATTATTTGTATCGATTACAAATCGAATGAGTAGTTTTGGCGATGACGTGTTTCCGTATACGAATATTTTGAACTTATGCACGTTTTAAAGGCTTTTTTTATACAGATTTGTAATTAATCGCCTTCGTTACACCCAACTCTACTGATACATATTACAAAAGGACATATAGAAAGGAAATATTGACGAAACATGTATACAAAGCAAAAGTGTGTGGAAGAAGAGGTAGAGGAAGGCCACGTTCCAACTACCTGGATTAAATCGATCGGACACTCAAGGACGGGAACGTCAAGAGCACTCGAAACCGACGAGCATGTATGAAGAGACTGATGAATGTGGACGAAGCGAAAGAGGTATGTTAGTCTAGAGAGAACTTACCCCTTCGGGGACCCTTATCGGAAGGCGTGAGGATATTTTATACTAGCTTATGCCCGCGGCTTCGCCCGCGTGGAGTTCGAAAATGTTCCTGCTAGAATCGGTTCAGCCGCTATGCCGTGAAAGAGCATCATACATTATAAATAAGAACTTTAAATTTTTTCCAGAATAAAAAAAAGGTAGCCTGTCCTATTCCTAGGTATAAGCTATCACCATTTCAACTTTCAACCAAATCGGTGCAGCCGTTTGGCCGTGAAAGAACCGCAAACATCCAAACATCCAAACTTACAAACTTTTACATTTATAATATTAGTAAGATTGAAAAAAGTACTATGTATTAATAAATAAAATTTACTATTCTGGGACAACGATTCTTATCTTTTAAGTCGAATTGCAAGCTCTTAAGTATCGACACGATAACTTGCGTGTCACATCACTTCGGTCATTGACAAAAGAAAGCAACAATTACATTCTATATTATCGCTGGTAACGATCGCGAAGCTTAACAAATCGATCGATATATTGCTAAATCAATTGCGTAAATTTTAAACATGTGAAAGCGTGTATGATCTTCAAAATTAATTATAGACCAATTTTGGAATACTCAAATCAATTCGTATTGTAGAGAAATTCAATTAACACGCAAGAGAAACGAAGAAAGTCAAGCAAGCAGCTAAAGAGAGGTAGGGCACAACGGATCTTACGTTTGGGATTTGAGTCAGACTGGGGTAGTGCATTCTTTTTTATTTAACTTATTTATGAAGCAGGACATAGGTCACTTGCGCTGATTTCTAGATTTACATATACTTATTTATTTATTTATTTATTTATTTACAAACTTATAACAGTTATAGTATATTAGAAACAGTTTTAAAATATATGCCGTGGAGGCCGAGTGGTTCCAGCAGTTGCCTGCGACGCAAAGGCCGTAAGTTTTAATCCCGACTGTACCAATGACACCACACCACAATCACACCACGAGCTTTACGGTGAAGGAAAACATCGAGAGGAAACCTGTCTGAGAAGAAATTTAAAGGCGTATGTATAGTCGTGCTTGAGTAACGGCGATGGACTCGCCATCTGTCACGTTGGCACCTAATATACCTCTGGCGGAAAGTGGGTGTGTGGGTATTACATATACACCTCTGCCTACCCCTTCGGGGACCTTTGTGGGAAGGCGTGAGGATATATTATATTATTCTAAAATAATAATACACAAGAAAGGTTGAACCGATTTTAATGAAATTTTCTGTGTGTCTTCAGGTGGATTAGAAAATGGTTTAGATTCTCAAGTGGACCGTGTGAAATCGTGTTATAGTAACTTTTAGTTTTTTCACCCAAGCGAAGCTGGGCGGGAAAGCTCGCTTATTTATAAAAAAAGGCTGGGAACGTCAAGAGTAGAAACCTACTTTAATCCGGCGAGTATGTATGAAGAGAGGAATTGTGGACGAAGCGCAATTGATACGTCATTAGACGGAACTCTCTCTCCCTAACCCCTAAGGAACTAAGAGTGATGATATGTATATGTAAAGAGTAGAATTTACTTACTGTAATCTAGACGCTCATGCAAAATCGCCTTCCATTCACCTGCAACACATCGCGGTCAGGAGTTGTACTCGAGTCCAGGAAAGCATTGAGTGTATTTATAATAACTACTAAGGTGGCCCGCCTGATGTTAAGCGGTTACCGCCGCCTATGGGCGCAACACCAGGGGTTTCAATCGCGCGTTAGCGACCCAAATAATTTCGGTCAGAAAGTTGGCAATGTATATGTATATTGACAATAGAAGTCAAACAAAACCAGTTATATCACAATACCGGTTGTTTGGCTCGAATGAAGCCATTATGCGGAATTCTTAATCTCAAAGGCATCAAATAACTTTACGTAAAGCAGAAAACAGAAAGATCTTAAACATGGTTACGTAAACAGAGTTCATTAACCAGTGCTACCATTAAACATACATACATACATATCATCACGCCAGGTCCCTAACGGGGTAGGCTGAGAGTATAGAGCGCTAGTTCTCTCTAGACTTACATACCTCTTTCGCTTCGTCCACATTCATCAGTCTCTTCATACATGCTCGTCGGTTTCGAGTACTCTTAACGTTCCCGTCCTTGAGCGTCCGATCGATTTGATCAAGGTAGTTGGAACGTGACTTCCTCTGCCTATTCTTGCACACACTTTTGCTTTGTATATCTGTTTCGTCAATCTTTCTTCACTCATCCTTTCTATGTGTCCAAACCATTAAACGTTATTGTGAATTATGTAAGGCAAAGAAGGCTATCTAACTCCCCGTTAAACATTTATGATGATGATAAATTTATACTTAACCTTAGTTATCTTAATATTTCTAAAACACGCGTCACGTTGTTTGTCCGCGATGGACTCATAAACTACTTAGCCGATTTCAATCAAATTTATACACCGTGTGCAGTTTGATCCAACTTAAAAGATAGGATAGCTTACATCACAATTGGACCCGATAGGTGGCGTTGCGATCGTGTTTCAGTAAGTTTAACTTTTTCACCCGGGCGAAGCTGGGCGGGACAGCTAGTAATAATAATATATATATATATATATATATATATATATATATATATATATATAACATATCCTCACGCCATACCACAAGCGTCCCCGAAGGAGTAGGCATAGGGGTATAGGTAGAACCCACACACCCACTTTCCGCCAGAGTTATATTTTAGGTGCCAACGTGACAGATTTACTCAGGCACGCTTACTATACGCCTTTGAATTGCTTCTCAGACGTATGCAGGTTTCCTCTCGATGTTTTCCTTCACCGTAAAGCTCGCTAAATCACTGTATTTAACTTCAGAAAAACTCATTGGTACATTCGGGATTCGAACTGGCGATCTTTGTGTCGCAGGCTACTACTCGAACCAATCGACGACCACGGCTTTAGTTATTACTCAATTTTGTTATAACATTTGTTAAACCGACTAATTTAGCGTTAATGACCATGTCAATTCGTCGTGCTATTTAATTAAAAAAAAAAAAAAAATTAACGTGTTTTAAGGTTATTTCAAACTGTATCAGTGCTAGAGTAGAGTGCTCAAAAGACGACCATGGAGTGCACATATATATAAAGAGACCGACGAATGTGGATGAAGCGAAAGAGGTCTGTAAGTCTAGAGAGTATTGGTGGTTTTCCCTCTGCCCAACAATTACGATAATTTACGACTATTCAACTTTTTTTATACAGCTTCGGCAACGTAATGTGTTTTTGATGTTGAAAACGTCGCATGCGCGGCGGAAATCACTTACTCTCAAGCGAATGGTATGCCTAATTGCTATCTTAGTGACATAAAAAAACCCAAAGCTATTTATCATCTATATCACAATTGAAATTAAAATCTAGCACAGATAATCGTATTCTCCATTTTAAATGTGTCCTTATCCTATTTTAAAACCAAAAAATAAAAGAAAATTTCTTGTCAAATTTAAGATTTTCCAATCCAAGTGCAAGTTTTAAAATGTTAAAATTATATTTATTTCTTAGGTTCAACATAAAGTGAAATTCATATAACGTCCAATCTCAAAATAGATTCGAAACTTAACATCCATTTTAACGACTCTAATCCATAAACTCCGTTAGGAGAAGCTCTCACCAGTTGTGGTCGGTTGTCCGGAGCCGCATTAAGTCACGCTAGCGCTAATGTTCCATGATGATACAAAAGCCGTTAGTTATTACTCATTATGGCTGGATCGTGCAGGCATGAGGGCAATCCACAGTTTAAACTGGGCTACAAGAATATTGAGCAAATTCGGTCCAACCCAGCGCCCGAGCTCGTGAATCAGCAACGCGCTAAGCCGAGGTCCTAACCGCACAGGGGGTGTCTTAGCTGTGTTTGTTTAGCACCTAAAAAGTGCCTGGCTTTTGGCCTTAACGGGGTGGGGTACGTAAAAAAGAAGCTCATTTAAAAAAGAACCAGGGACTTTGTTCCGACGTTTATTCTCCTGACAGGTATTTTACTTGGAAATCGCGGTAATGGTGAAATCACAGGGTACATGTTCTAAGGTAATCCTACTTATATTGTAAATCCAAACGTTTACAGTGATGTTTGTCCTTTTTGAAGCAAAATCTACTGAACGGAATTAAATTAAATTTGGCATTGAGATTCTTCGCTGAATTAACTCACAAGGACGTTTAATTCCAGACAAAAGATCTACTAATGAACACAACGCGGGCGAAACCGCGGAAACAACACCTAATCAATACATAAAATAAAAACGGATCGCTGTCTGTACATGGTAGATATATAAGATAAAATGTTATTGAGACCTTTATCAACGCAAATAGCACCCAAAACAATTATTTTTGTTTGTTTGAGCGCGCTGATCTCAGAAACAGCTTATCCGATTTAGGTGGCTTTCACTAATATATTGTGGTAAGCTTCACTTAACATATCCAAAAAGATATATCCAAAAATGCTGCCCAAACTACTATTCCACGCGGATGTAATCGCAGGCACGGCTAATCATTACTAATATTATAAATGTGAATGTAAGTTTGTTTGTTACGCTTTCACGTAAAAACTACTTAACCGATCATCATGAAACTTTGTACACATATTCTTGGAGGTATTAGAAGTAACATAGGATTTTTATTGAAAAAAAAAAACATTTTTACTAAAGATAAAAAAGACGTCCACGCCGACAAAGTCGCGGGCACAGCTAGTAAATAATAATTATGACTGCCCCTAAACTGCTGCGAATACCAAAATGCAGCTAGGTACGTACATACATACATATAATCACGCCGAGTCCCTAACGGGGTAGACAGAGAGTATAGAGCGCCAGTTCTCTCTAGACTGACATACCTCTTTCGCTTCGTCCACATTCAGGCAGGTACGTGATTACAACAAAAGTTAAAAACAATTTCACGCCCTTTCTACGGCCAATTCATTCAATTGGACAATTGGCCATAATTGAATCAACTCGCCTCACATTGAAATTGCCTAATTGATTACAATTTCAGGCCTTTTGGGCAATCTTTACGTTGTCTTAACACACCGGGACTCCAAGTTGGACTTTACGACCTATTTATCGTTAATCACATCCATCCTGCCAGTATTAGCAGGTTGGTTGATCTAAACCTATATTGGACGAAACTTATAGAACCATTTATTTCGAATTAAAGAAAATTCGAAATTCGAATTAAAAAATTAAAAAAAACTGATTATAATTTTTTTTTTATTTTGGGATATTTGGGATATACAAGTATACATGCATAAGTTTGAGAAGAAATTCAAAAGCGTATGTATAGTCGTGCTTGAGTAACGGCGATGGACTCGCCATCTGTCACGTTGGTACCTAATATACCACTGGCGGAAAGTGGGTGTGTGGGTATTACCTATACACCTCTGCCTACCCCTTCGGGGACCCTTGTGGAAAGGCGTGAGGATACATTATTCATTATATAAACTCCACGTACTTACAGTTCCTACACAAAACAAGTAACTCATTTGTCGGGCACGGTATATGCTTTAAAAAGCTACTTTAGAAAATAATTGAATTATCTATTCTAGAGTTTAAAGCCGTGATAAAACGAAAACGAATTCTAAAAGTTTATTATACAACATCAGATTATTTAAATGTTAGCTATGCATGCCAATGTATTGCTCCTCTTTTAAAGTATTTACATATATGTAAATTTTATCTTTTTCTACCCTAAGGGCCACCACGGCCAAGCGGGTCAAACCGGGGAAACTTATATAGTTGGAATGAAAAACAAAATTAACTGTAAAAAATACTGACATAGCGAACGACGTTTTGTGGTGCGAGACTATTAGTCTTGAAAGTCGATCGAAAGTAATCTGTTTACTCAAGTTTCATTCCAGTTTCTTTATTACATACAGTTTCACTTGAATTCATACATAAAATAAAGCATACATTTGTATCAAATATACTGCAACTTTGTCTTGAGAAAGTCCATTACTTACGACGGGTTACTCGATGTAATCAGAATTACTGAATCGTGTTATTTCCTCATTTAGAGCTACGTCTGTACATATGGTACGAACCTTTCGAGTCAGATCAACCTAGTTTAGTCCAGTGAAGTTGCAACAAGCATACGATCCTGATGGTATACAGTTACCGACGTCTAAGGACGCCTGCAATCAGTGTCGTAGCTAGATAACCAAAGGCCTTGGGGCAAAAATTCGTTTTCGTCTGTTCCGTATTCGATGTACTCCAGATTTGTCGTAATACAGTCGACTCCATAATCAAATTACATATAACCAGATACAAATTGTAACTTATTTTAATGAACAAATTAAAACTAAGTTGCCATTATTAAAGTTTAAGTGTTATTATTTTTTCTTTATTAAGTTGCATAGGTTGCTTTAGGATTCTTCCCAGCGGTTAGGCACAACGGATCTACCGTTCACAATTTTAGTCACCCGACTGGGGCAGTACCTCCACCTTACAGATGGTCGCAGCCAAATGGCACTGCTCTCGGGTAGTGTTGTGTTCCTGCGGTGAGTGGGGTTTGCAGAACTACACAAGGAATGGCTGTGCTGGACCTCGCTCGCAACTTAAGTACCCTTGCATAGATTGCTTTAGGATTCCACCTAGTGGTTAGGCACAACGGATCTACCGTTCACAATTGTAGTCACCCGACTGGGGCAGTAACTCCACCTTATAGAAGGTCGCAGCCAAATGGCACTGCTCTCGGGTAGTGTTGTGTTCCTGCGGTGAGTGGGGTTTGCAGAACTACACAAGGAATGACTGTGCTTGTCAGAGGTTCTAAATCCAGTCGCGGTGAGAGTTAGTCGACTGAATAATTTACACGTTACGCGTACGGAGGTTATTCAAGAACACTAAGTCGTTTTGAAACTCGACTCGTTGCATCTATGCAAGTATTTGACCCAGTAAGCGGCATTGTGAACGAACAATCTGAAATTTATATCACGAATGGAGCAAACAATGTAATAATTAGCTTAAACGTACTGAGAGTTGTGTAACGATGTTTCGATGTTGCTGCGGAGGTTACAATTGTTAAGGTAAATATGAAGGCCATTGGTAACGGAACTAAATGCGATAACAGGCCATAAAGTTATGCAAGCTGTCCTTTTCTATCTATACACAATACAAGTTTCTACTTACATATGTCCTTAATAATCGTTTGAACAGCTTTACAGGTTCATAACGTACGAGTGTGGTACGTGTGCAAAAAGAGGCAGAGTAAGACCACGTTTCAACTACCTTGATCAAATCGGTCGGACGCTCAAGGACGGGAACGTCAAGAGTACTCGAAACCGGCGAGCACGTATGAAGAGACTGATGAATATGGACGAAGCGAAAGAGGTATGTAAGTCTAGAGAGAACTGGCGCTCTATACTCTCTGCCTACCCCGTTAGGGACTCGGCGTGTTGATATGTATATATGTAGGTACTTAACAAGGTTTGGAGTCTCCTTTTAAGCAAGATTTTCTTGTATTAATTTATCTTCAATTAATATAATACAATATTCCTCACGCCTTCCCACAAGGGACACAGAAGGGAAGGGAAAGGAAGAGACAAATTATACCCGTACAAATTCTTGGTTCACGTGTCCCCACTAGGGTTGGTTACTTTGAATTTCGAAGAGAGAAATGTATTTTTTTTATAAAAGTATACAATATCTTTCCATCTAAAAATAGTAGTATATATGTCAAAAGGAACGATGATATTGTTGAAAAATATGTACTTCTATGGCTGTGTTCTAACAAATGCCATCCAAAATGTCAAAGGTTCTAGCTAGAAAATTTTACGCAGCCCATTGCATTATGTCAAATTTTGCAATATAGCGAGTGATACCCCTGGTGTTGCAAGCGTCCATAGGCGGCGGTAACCGCTTACCATCAGGCGGACCGCATGCTTGTTTACCACCCAAGTGGTATAAAAAAAAAAAAAAATAGTAAAGCTAATGCAAACATTTGGTAAGTAAATATACAAATGGCATAAGTCAAGATCCCTAGAATGATGAAACGACAACTGAAATTGTCGTCAATTGTAATATATGCGGATGTCTATGACAAACCATGGGCGAGCCAGACAATTTTACGCGAATATGAACCTCAATTGACTGAACATGCACTGATCTTAGCCTAGAGTTGGAAAAGAGAGCAACATTGACCGAGAGAAGCAATAATGACATTTCAAAGCAAGACAAACAATCATCGTGACCAGTTAAATACAAATGAAGTCTCTGATAGTAATATAAAAAAAAATCGAATGCATATGAATATACTTTCTAATGTATACGCTACGATGGTAAAAACACAACTTATAATTATAGCTGTTTTTCTGCCCATTTCTTTCGGCTAATTTCCAAAATGGTTACACCGATTTTGAAGGAACTATCATACATACATACATACATATCATCACGCCAAGTCCCTAACGGGGTAGGCAGAGAGTATAGAGCGCCAGTTCTCTCTAGACTTACATACCTCTTTTTCGCATTCATCAGTCTCTTCATACATGCTCTTCGGTTTCGAGTACTCTTAACGTTCCCGTCCTTCAGAGTCCGATCGATTTGATCCAGGTAGTTGGAACGTGGCCTTCCTCTGCCTCTTCTTGCACACACTTTTGCTTTGTATATCAGGAACTATCACTGGCAGATAACTAGCTCCTAGCAGCAGTTTCTGTCATAGAAGTAGAGGGGAAGAGAGAAAGGCAAAAATTTACATCTATGAGTCAGATCAAAGAGAATGCACTGGACAAAGTCAAATTTGCATTAGTTACACCTACAAGAGCCCAGGTCTTAAAGCAAAAAAGTCTGTCATAGCATATAGGGAGGTCAAAGAGATTGCGCTGGACAGAGGCAAATGGAAAGAGTTGCATCAGAGACACCGACAAGAGGCCAGCTCTTAAAGCAAAGGTGTCTGCCATGGCGTATAGGGAGGTCAAAGAGATTGCGCTTGTCGGAGGCAAATGGAAGGAGTTCCACCAGAGACGCCAAGAAGGGTATAGCTCTAAAATAGAATGATGATTAGTTAATATGATGCACATATAGTTAAAACGTATAAAATATGCACCCAGACATAATTAAAACACATTATGTTGATTTGAGCACATCAGAAAGTGGCATTCCAAATAATCTGATAGCATGAAGTAACCGGATTTCCGGTAATAGTCGGAAGTGAAACCAGGATAAATCAATATCCAATGAAAGCCTAGATTACTGATTTGTTGAAAAACTTTTTAAGAGGCAAGTCGCTATCAATATTCCTCATCTTATCTGCAAGTAGTAATAATTAATATCTTGAAACAGTTTCACAAAAATGACCTCGTCCCAAATTAAGCTAAGCTTGTACTATAGGAACTAGTTAAAACGCCTAGCTTCGCTTGGTTTAAAAAATAAAAGTTGCTTAAAGACGACCGAAGTCCACTTACTGGGTCGAATTGTATTTTCAAACCATCCAGGGACCCACTTAAATATACACACAATATTCCAAATCGATACATCCATTTGAGAGATGACAAACAGGCGTACAGAAGAATTATATTATATGGAGGTACATTGGCCATCCATGACTAAAGAACAGCGAGAATCGAACTCGCTAGACCAGACGGCCAATATCAGCCGATTCCCACGAAATCAAAAGGCAGTTACGATATTTATAAACTCAAATGGTTATTTGAGAGATTTCTTTTAAGCCATAACATGCAGTTACGGGTGATTCATTAACGTTGTTGATTAAAATTCACACTTACGCTAAGCACAATAAAGTTGAATTTACATAACACTCTCCTACAGCTTAGTCACGAAGTTTTTGAACCCAAGTTGTACCCTCTTCACGGTACTGATGTTAGTCGATTCATAATGGCTTTGAAAAAGATATATATTATAAGAATACTTACACATTTCATTCATGTTAGGTTGGTTGAAAGTAGTTTGAAATTAAGCTACATTTCTAGTCGCACTTGGAACAATCACTTGGATTCCCATGGGAAATAAATTTCACTTAAGAAAGTGCATTTAAAATACACTTCGTTTGCACTTCACATACAGATAATTACGTAGGTACATATACATATATATAAATAGTAAAGGGGGCCTACAATTGATCCTTGACAGCTACCAAATACAAATTTCTCTACAATTTAAAGTTTTATGCGCAAGCGCACGTCTGACCGGTCGTAGGCGTTTGGAACGTATGACGTGGACTCGAAATTGACTCCACTCACATTTACGCTGACAAACTTCACGTTAAAACCGAATGATGCATAATCCAATGCTTGGTCAAAAACATTTTTTTTTGCTGCGCGCTCTGACTCAGCAGCGATGGATAGTGATCTTGTTAATGGGGCTGTTATCTGGCAGTGAAGGGTCTCTAGTGTTACGGGGATCAAAGAGGGGAACGAGGACTGTAATAGTACAGTTGTTTATATTCATGGCGTATGCTATGGCACGTGCCATAGAACGGTATGCGATGATTACGCCGCAACAGATGTTTCTTGAGCTCATCTTGTTATTGTTTCGAGCTTCAACTGCTTTTGGTGCTATAATTAAGGTGTATTTTCTTTAGATTTGTTTTTTTACAAGTCGCTATTTATATCAATTCAAATAAAATTATAAAGGCGAGTTTCTGGAAATGTATGTAACTGAATCACGCCTGAACGGCTGAACGGAATTGGATGTAATTTGGCACAGATATAGATTATTAACTTGATTAGCTCACATTTATTCCAGAAGTAAGATCTACAAGTGGAAAAAAATATTCCCAGAATGAAAGCAGGAGGCGTATTTAATATATAGGTAAAACCTATCCTATTTTCGATTGATAATGTAATTTGCTTAAAGAACGGGGTTTATTATTTGATGAAATTGGTGTTCTTGTACCTGCTCATCTATACGTCTTCCCAAAGGGAAGAGGAAGGGAGAGGTGTAGTGTCACTTTATTATTGTCACGAGCGTGTTTAGGTGCATACATGACAGGTGACGAATCTGCCACAGTTTATACAAACGTCGTCGAATTCTTCTGAACCTGAACGTTGTCACCAAGTTTTCCGTCACCATAAAGCTCGTAGTGTGACTAATTAAGTTCGTAATTAGCCGTAATTAAGTTTAGAAAAACATTATTTATTCGGTTGGGTTTCAAACTTTGCGCAACCACTTGGCTTTCACGGGTCTTGATTTGCAGTAATGTGTGATTACAATAATTGTGAACACGGCGTGCCCCAGAACTCCGGATGTTCGACAATGGTTCTTTATGACGACAACTCATTGTTTCAACTGTGATGATGTCGGTAGGTACGTCCTTTAGGATGGGCAGTGATACACTCACAAAGTATGCCTTAGGGACACGCTCGTTTCTCATGCTGCTAATCGAACATTCCCTTTAACTCAAGGTCCAACAGTCAATTGATTAGAGAGCCGTCGTGACGTAAAGATTTCAAATTAGTATCCCGATTAATCACACACAATTAACGATGAAGGAAGAATTGAGAGGAAACCTGCATACGTTTGGGATTATCATAATAAGCTTGTTTACCCCACGCGTAGTGGAATATAGAAAGATATCTATACTTAATATTTTAAAGCTGAAGAGTTTGTTTGTTTGTTTGAACGCGCTAATCTCAGGAACTACTGGTTGGAATTGAAAAAATATTTTTGTGTTGGGTAGTCCATTTCTCTAGGAAGGCTTTAGGCTTATAAAATCACGCTACGACTAATAGCAGCGAAGCATAAATGAAAAATGTTGCAAGAACGGGAAAAAATATTCCTTTTTGAGAGCTTCCGTTGCGTGCGCTGCGTACACGGTTTAAGTTACGAAAATATACGGGAATTGTGCCTCTTTAAAACTTCTAAAAAAAAGTCCGCAATAGCATATGTCTATCTTTTAAGATTGACTCACTATAACCTTTTTATGGCAATTAAGTTCGCGATGGGCTCCTAAACAACTTAACCGATGTCAATCAAATTTGCACACCGTGTGCAGTTTGATCCAACTTAAAAGATAGGATAGCTTATGCAATTGGACAGAAAAAATCTGGAATTTGATATATTGTATGTATATATATATATATATATATATATATATACTATGAAAATATATATATATATATATATATACTATGAAAATGGAAGATTTTGGTGGACGACATTTACGTACTTTCGCAGGCAACTTAGCGTAACTATTAAACCAACGTACATAGATATCACGAGTCCGCCATAGAGGGTAGGCAGAGAGAGTAGAGCGTGCAATACTGGAAGAACCAGTAGCTATTATTAAGGCTATATAGAGCTTGACACAAATGCAGTTTCCTTCCTTGGAAAAAAACGTTGGCAATTTCACGCGTCAACTGTACACCAATAGGTCGGAAAATTGTAGCGTGACTCTAATTAACGATTGTATGTTATTATTAATTTAATGCTGTCAACACCATTCAAGCATAACGTTGTTAATGGCATGTAAAACTTTACGTCGGCGATGTTTCACCGGAATTCCGGTTTGAGAATTCCGAAAGGGCAAAAAGTCTAAAGTTTTTTTTTTTTTTATACAAAAGAATGGCAACCATGCATACGGCTCACCCGATGGAAAGCGGTTACCGCAGCCTATTTACGCATACAATACCGAAGTATCACTTGCGCGTTGCCACTCTGTTTTCGGAGAGTTATACTGTGTTGGCAGCATAATGGGACTAATCCCTCTGCTGCCAACACAATATAACAATCCTCCCCCCCACCTAGGAGCTCATTACTGGAAACCTTATTCAACGCGTAGGAACACAATACAATAAATTATGTTATTTGGCTACGGACTTGTATAAGGTGGAGGTCCTGCCCCAGTCGGGCAGCTCCGAATTCGAAAGGGAAACCCGTTATGCCCTACCTCTCTTAAAATTATACACAATAATAATAATACATACATACATACATACATTATCATCACGCCGAGTTCTTGTTGTTTGTTGTAACCCTAACGGGGTTGGCAGAGAGAATATAAATAATAATAATAATAAATACCTAAATATATCTCTGGCGAAAAGTGGGTGTGTGGGTACTACCTATACTCCTCTGCCTACCCTTTCGGGGACCCTTGTGGGAAGGCGTGAAGATATCTATAAATACCTTGGTACAATTCCACACAAATTGACATAGCCCCAAATTAAGCAAAGCTTGTGGTATGGTTACTAGACAACGATATATTTACTTATATAGATAGATATATACATAAATACATAGGACATCAAAGACTAAGGTAAAAATGCTCGTGTTCATCACACAAATATCTGCCCTCAGCGGGAATCGAACCCGCGTCCTCGTTGAAGTTTGAAAAAAAAATTTGCCTAAGTTCAATCAAAATCGAAAATACCAAAATATTTTATTCAACGTAAGGGACACAGGGAACACTTATTGAACGTCACATATTTAATATAAACTAAAGTTACCACCGTTTCCAAGAAAAAATACCTGCCAGGAGAAGAAACGGCGAAACAAACTCCCCGGTTTGCTTTTTTAACATTTACGTTGGGGTAGGAAAGATTAAAGTTACATATATAAACTCTGTACAAGAGGAGCAATTCATTGCCATGCATGGCCATCATTAAAAATTTTCCATCAAATTTTTTTCCACAAAATTTGGCCATCATTAAAGTTACTTCTTATATCATCCGCCCGTGAAAACGGTCCAGCCGCTTCAAAATTTTATTTTGGTATATGTACCGTGTATACGTCCATACTCATTGAGTAAAAAGAGCTTATTTTAATTTTACAAAAAGACACTCCAACGTGGCCGTGGTGGCCGAGTGGTTTGGGCAGTTACCTGCGACGCAATGGTCGCAAGTTCGAATCCCGACTGTACCAATGAGTTTTTCTGAACTTAAGTACAGTGATTAGTCACACCACGACCTTGACGGTGAAGGAAAACATCGAGAGGAAACCTGCATACGTCTGAGAAGAAATTCAAGGGCGTATGTATAGTCGTGCTGGAGTAACGGCGATGGACTCGCCATCTGTCACGTTGGCATCTAATATACCTCTGGCGGAAAGTGGGTGTGTGGGTATCACCTATACACCTCTGCCTACCCCTTAGGGGACCCTTGTGGGAAGGCGTGAGGATATATTTATATATATTATTATATCACTCAACGTTATTTTGTATAGATGATAATCGCAGTGTTGGAAGGGGTAGACCTAGGCGGACGTTTCTAGACCAAATAAGGGACGTCTTGAAAAAAGGTCAGGTCAAGAGTACCCTAAATAAACCGATGAGCATGTATGAAGAGAATAATGAAAGTGGACGAAGCGAAACAAGTATGTAAGGATCGTAGCAAGTGGAAAGAAGTGGTCTCTGCCTACCCCTACGGGAAAGAGGCGTGATTATATGTATGTATGTATGAATGATAATCGCATAATCTGCTCGTGCTTTAACTATGCATTAACTATTGCATCACGAATATCAAGGCTCACTTTGTTTACTATATCTAGGTCGCTTGACCGACAGGTTTGGGTTTAAAACAGCATCGCCAACGTGGTCGAACCTAAGGGGGGGCGCTGTCGGCGCACTGCTCAAAGCATAGTCCATGAAGATATTTTAGTTCTCACCTATCCACAGCTCTTGTAATATGGTTGGTGTAATAAGCATTGTATACCTAATCGGCTAGCGTGGGTGGGAAAATAAACCTCAGTTTCGCAAGTGGAACGCTGCCTACACAGTTGCTGAGATTATAAAAAGGCATTGACTTTTGTAAATAATGCAATGTGACTTCACCAGCAGCCAATCAGAATTCAGGAAAAACTGACTTGAGGTCTGGATATAAGAGGATGCATATCATTTATTTATTTATACATAATTAGTACGGCTAAAAATCCAATTACACTAATTAAACACGGAAAGCCGTCCGCAAACACGTCACAGTCAGGGTTGGACTTCAAGAGGGCATTGAGTGCAGTCAGAAAGTGCATGAAATATTTTTAATTCTTCTACTATGCTTCGTTTAGTATGAATATTTATGTTATTTTATTGTTAAAATTCATCACGACTTCCCACAAAGGTCTGCGAGGGGATAGACATGACGTATAAGTAATACCCACACACCCGCTTTCCGAGATATATTTTAGGTGCCGACGTGACGTACACGACTTTATATATAAGTAGTTGCTGTCCTGTCCAGCTTCGCCCTGGCTGGAGGCCTAGGTCTCGCCATTGACCGGTTAAGTAGCAAAAGTTCCCGGAACTCACGCTACGAGAGTACGAAAAAAAAAAGTCCAGCTTCGCTTGGGTGAAAGTTCCTGAAAGACGATCGAAGCGCCACCTATCGGGTCCAATTGTGAATCTAAACCATTCTCGAATCCACCTTATGACACAAAGAGGAACAACTTCGACCGGGGCAAAAAGTTAAACTTCCTAAAACACGATCGCAACGCTACCTATCCTGTTCAATTGTGATGTAAGCTATCTTTTAAGTTGGATCAAACTGTACAACAACGTGACACGTAATTTATATATATTAAGAAGATATTACGCCTTTAAATAGGTTATCAGACAATTCTTCTTCACTCATACAATACGTATTTTTGTGTGTTTTTACACGCTTTATATTAGCTTCACCTGTATGTTTGTAACCGACTCCTTTGGGCGCGATTTTGACCCACTTTAAACGGCCAGATTTCGTTCAAACTTTATAGATTTATCGAGGACCGATGACATTACACTAATAACTAAAAAGTGGAAAATAAATAATAGTTTAAAAACTAAAAAACACGCTTTTTATAGAAAACCGAACTAAAAAATAGAAAATAAATTTCGATTATATCTTAAAAAGCGTGGGGTGCTTTTTAAGATATTATTTTTTAGTTCGGTTTTCTATAAAAAGCGTGTTTTTTAGTTTTTTTATTTGGTTGGTTTGTTGGTAGGATGTGATCTCCCTCTGCCTCTTCTTCCATACACTTTTGCATATATATTATATATTATACCTATACACCTCTGCCTACCCCTTCGGGGACCCTTGTGGGAAGGCGTGAGGATATATTATTATTATTATATTATCTGTTTTGTCACTCATTCTGTTTCTACACTTATAATACAACGCGTTATGTTCATGTTCAACGTGTCATCTTTTCAGTAACACAAAATTGCCAATCTGTTCGAGCCTTGAAAAAGGAGATTTTTTTATCATATACCGTGTTATACTTTAAGAAAACACTGCTTCATAATAGACTTATTAAACCGAGATAATCTTTACATTGTTAAAGTATTATTTGTGTTATCTCACAAGTAGATCTATAAACGTCCTCGGTCTGTCGGTTTAATACAATACCTTATTACAGTTTTGGTACATCGATGATCTCATTATTTTGATACAAGACAACTCAACGTTAATCGTCCTGTGTTGAGTACAGAAATTCTGTGTATGTGCTTATGTTTACGTCTCTCAGTCTCCCATGAAGGTAGGGTAGGCAGAGGTGTAACAACACGCATCATCGCCGAACATATGCAGGCTGTCTCAGCTAATGTGGCGCTAATGTTGCCATAAATAAATTTGTACTCTAATTCTCATTAAGAAGAAAATTCCATCGAATTAAAACGTGTTATTAGTAGTAAAACACATAATTAACCACATGCAAGTGAATTAAGCCACACTTTTATTTTCCTCACTAGTGTTAGTCACTGGCGCAACGCAATTTCACACAATCCGCTTCATTTACCTTCTCATCCATCTGAAGAACCTGTTGGTTTTCTTGACATTATTTTTCTTTTTCTTCCCCATTCTCTTTTGTTTTTATGAACATTCAACACTGGCACTTTAGTTTAATAAGAGAACACCATAGAGAACGCACTTAAAATTTTAATGTCACTGCATATAACTAACTCTATTTTAGTTGCGAGTCTGCCGCCTTACAGGACTCTTTGGTTGGGCCCTATCGAAAAAAAGCTAAAAATATTGGGCACAGGACACTAAACACTAAAAATTCCAAACACGAAAAACAAACAAAGGAAAAATTACTTGATATAGTTACCAATAATGATATTTCGCTCGATAGCAATACGAAATGGGGAGTGGTATGGAGCGTGCGCGAGGGCATACTGGCTGGCAGCCACAGACGAAATTAGAAACTCAAAAAAGAGAAACACAGCGGGTGCATTGCAAGATATGCATTTGTTTATTTTTGTGCGGGATATTTCAGTTTGTATGTGGGAAGATTCATGTTTTAAGTTTTGAATAAATCCATCAAACAACTCGAACTGAGAGTTAATAATTTAACATACAACTGTAGCAATTCATGAAATAAATAAAAATGACGTATGCTAGTAGGAATCGCTCGTACAGTAACAACCATTCTGGTATTTTAAAGGAAACCTTTGAAGGAAAATATGTACAAGTGTAGCTAAAGTATTCAGATATAACAGTAGACGCTTAGAAGCTGTATCCAAAAATAGATCACATTAGAATTCTATGAAACAACCTAACTTATTATCTTACTAATATTGAAAATGCGAAAGATTATTTAGCGCTTTGTTCATTTTTCATGCAAAATGACTGAACGGAATTGTATGTAATTTAGCACAGAGATAGATAATTAGCTGAAATACATAATTGAAAAAATAAGTCTACCTTCCGAAACAATCAATTTTTTACGCGCGTGAAACCACAGAGTTATTTTTGTATAATTGTTTGCGACATTGGTGGTTATCTGTATCTATATATCTCGAAACCGACCAGCATGTATGACGAGACGGATGAATGTGAACGAAGCGAAAGAGGTATGTAAGTCGAGAGAGAACTGGCGCTCTACACTCTCTGTCTACCCCGTTAGGGACTCGGCGTGATGATATGTATGTATATATTATCTGTAAATCAATGATGGCTAACATTGTGTAGTGTGCCTCTTTACATTGCTCGTGACTCACGCAGGCTAGTTTTATTTTGTCTGTCTTCAACTCTGTTTGTGTTTTTAGTTTATAAAATATACACGCGAATAAATTCGTTTCTCTTATATCTTTTCTAGATTTATACAAACACGCGGGGTTTTAGCTCGATTTAGCTTCAAGTTGCTTTTTTTTATCATCCGCCTGTCCACAAGGGAAAGGGGTAAGTAGGAGGTGTATAGGTAGTACCCACACTTTTCGACAGAGATAATAATAATAAATACTTGGGACAATTCCACACAAATTGACCTAGTCCCAAATTAAGCAAAGCTTGTGTTATGGTAACTAGGCAGCGATATATTTACTTATATAGATAGATATATACATAAATACATAGGACATCCAAGACTAAGGTACAAATACTCGTGTTCATCACACAAATATCTGCACTCAGCGGGATTCGAGCCCGCGACCTCAAGCTTCGCAGTCAGGAGCTCTAACCACTAGACCAGACGGTCGTCATAGATATATCTTAGGTACCAACGTGTCAGATGGCGAGTCCATCGCCGTTACTCAATCGCTGTCCTGTGCCAATCGCCATCCCTACCTTCCAACCACATCGTCTTCCCATTCCCTTATACCACAAAATAATGAACCTTAATGAGACAATATTTGGCAGAACCTTTACTAAACTTCCGGAACGAAGGTTGCTTCTTCAGCAGTTCGCTGAGGCTCATGCTGAAGAAGCAACCTTTATTAGTAAATATCATCCACATGACCGACCGATGATGTAACGAAACGTTGGATGACAGCCAAGCCACCTGAACCTATTCAGATTAGAATGAGGAAGTGGCGACTGAAATAAAGTGACATGGAATTTGTCAAGACGCTGCATAAGAATATGAATTTACTGTTTGGGAGTATATTTGAAAAAAATATATATATATATCCTCACGCCTTCCCACAAGGGTCCCCGAAGGGGTAGGCAGAGGTGTATAGGTAATACCCACACACCCACTTACCGCCAGAGGTATATTAGGTGCCAACGTGACAGATGGAGAGTCCATCGCCGTTACTCCAGCACGACTATACATACGCCTTTGAATTGCTTCTCAGACGTATGCAGGTTTCCTCTCGATGTTTTCCTTCGCCGTAAAGCTCGTGGTGTGACTAATCACTGTACTTAAGTTCAGAAAAACTCATTGGTACAGTCGGGATTCGAACTTGCTACCTTTGCGTCGCAGGCAACTGCTCGAACCACTCGGCCACCACGGCTCTTATTTTACTTATAAACATTTCGTTAAGGTTCAAAATTATACAGACTAGGCTAACAACACCATCTAAGGTCATATCATATCAATTATATGTAATATCATCAAGCCATCAGGTGGAGTGAGTAGAGCACCAGTTCTCTCTAGACACCGATGAATCTTTCGCTTAATTTACATTTAGTCTGTTCATACATGGTTTCATAATTGGGGCTTCCCAAAATTTTAAATGATAGTGCTAACACGTGTGAGATTTGTATTATATACGAGCAGAACAGCAGTACAGAATAGCTAAGTAGTTGTAACAAGAGCAAAGCCATGAGAATATCAAATGTAATTTCATTCCTTGAAAACGTTTGAGTTAAAAAAATAACTAGAATGAATACCATCAGCTCTTTGTCTAACAGTACAAAGGATTTTAGCGCAAACGGGCTCTAATACCATACAAACAAGCATACCGCTATGAAGTGCGAAAACTATCCTAACCTGAGCTCTCAATCTAAACAAAGTTGCTGGCTGCATCAATAGCAAAGAGGTCACAACCTACTGGACACTGAGCACTTTCGCAATGTGACGAAAGCAAACGGCACGCGTTCCATTTCCGAACGCGCATCCTGTTCCGTTTTCTTTCACTATTCGAAATTCACAGTGACAGTTGACAGGTGACATTAGGTGTTGGCGCCAAGACCGAAAAAGAAACAAACTGCATAAACCTATTTATAGTTAGCAATAAAATTTGAAGCTAGAATAGACATCCAGTTTCTCTTTTTGAAAAAAAAATCCATTAACATATCACTTGTAAGGCCGAGACGTTAATTTCGGATTAATTCCAACTTATCCACTATTTACTTTTCGAATAGGGAATATCAAAATATGCACCGAAATATACACGAGCACACGAGACGAGTCCTGTATAGGCGTCAGTCTATCTCAAATATATCACGGCTACTGGTCGGCGATACATTCACATAAAAATACAAGCATTTCGGGAAGTCACACGTTTAATTATAGTACACGATGAGATGTACACAGTACATGCAACTTCCACAGATAAATTAAAATAAATTATGCCAATACAGTATTAAAGGACAAAGATGTGAACATTTTGCGTATACTGTACGACACGTTTAATATAATATCATTATTGAATATACTCTTATATTTTGGTGAATTTTGCCAAGCTATGAACGCAGATACATTATGTCATAAGTACGAGGAAGAACATTAGAATATAAGTTGGACCTTAAGAACCTGTCAAAACGATTTGACATACGGAAAATAAAAGAGGAGGCTAAGACAATGGTCTGAGGCGATCCAGTTTAACAGGATATTACTATTATTGATATAAATATAAACATAAATCCAGACCTTCGGTACACGTTTTGAGAGTACTTACTACCTATAAATAAAATGTATGATATATCTGAAGAGCCGTGGTGGCCGAGTGGTTCGAGCAGTTGCCTATGACGCAAAGGTCGCAATTCGAATCCCGACTGTACCAATGAATTTTTCTGAACTTAAGTACTGTGATTAGACACACCACGAGCTTTACGGTGAGGGAAACATCGAGAGGAAACCTGCATACGTCTGAGAAGAAATTCAAAGGCGTATGTATAGTCGTGCTTGAGTAACGGCGATGGACTCGCCATCTGTCACGTTGGCACCTAACATACCTCTGGCGGAAAGTGGGTGTGTGGGTATTACCTATACACCTCTGCCTACCCCTTCGGGGACCCTTGTGGGAAGGCGTGAGGATATATTATATTATGATATATCTGTTTATATCATACTAATTATTTATAATTAGTCCTTTCCCTTTTACCAGCACAGACGGACATTCATTATTCTTTTAAGTTCTAGAAACCTTGTTCACCAACGGAACAATACACTTTACCGGAAGTACGTTTGAACTGTTCCAAGTTTGAATTCGACTTATTTTTTATACAGGTGAGTTAAATATAAACTAATTACAGATTCATAATTGTTAAACAGATAAAAAACAAGTAATCGCCTAAGATTAATAGCCTATTCGATTATGAAATCGTAAAATATAAATACAATAACCTCGTCACTGGTTTATATTGCGAATGGCTACATTGTTGCAAAATAAACCCAAGGTGACGCGACATAAGACATATTTTTAAGAGAAGCGGCATTTGGCTCAAGGTCTAGGACGGTGCCCCCGCACGCTAAAATCTTGTATATCCATTGGATATAATAATACATTATTCCAAAAGCCGTTACTCAAGCGCGACTATACATACATACGCCTTTGAATTTCTTCTCAAACGTGTGCAGGTTTTTCTCGATGTTTTCCTTCAACGTAAAGCTCGTGGTGTGACTCATCACTGTACTTACTTCATCATCATATCAGCACGCCGAGTCCCTAACAGGGTAGGCAGAGAGTATAGAGCGCCAGTTCTCCCTTGACTCACATACCTCTTTTGCTTCGTCCACATTCATCAGTCTCTGCATACATGCTGGTCGGTTTTGAAACTTACTTAAAAGTTCATGAAAACTCATTGGTAGGTATAATCGAGATTCGAACTTGCAATCTTTGTCTTGCTGGAAACTACAAACCACTCGGCCACCACGGCATAAAAAAATATCATTTTAATATAAATAACTCAAACGGAAATCTCGTATGTACAGTGTAGTCTCGTATGTACGTATGTACAGTGTAGTCTCGTATGTACGTATGTACAGTGCTTGGCTAACGATGGTCTTGCCATCTGTCACGTTGGCACCTAAACATAATTCTGTTACATCTCTGCATACCCCTTCGAGAACCCTTGTTAGATAAATATTACACCGCACAAATCTTGTTACATTAATGCTTCTTGCGGGCGATGATCTAACCTACGCCCGTTACTACAGAAGGCAAGTAGGTAATACTACCAGCGTACCACTGTAAGTATTCCTTCAACTGACGGTAATAAAATGTCATGCCCATTTTGAATGTCTAACATTTTTCAAAGCACTAAGCTGTGCATTTAATATGCCATTGAAAATTAATGCCGACCCATTAATTCTGAAGTAAGTAACATTAATTTAAGTACTAATATGACGTTGTTTTGACATGAAATTATTGCTAGTAGTAAATTATGTTTACAACGGTGTTGCAAGCTTCGCAATAATTCAGTGTCTTCTGCGAAGTAAAGTTTGTATTTTCACACCCGCTGGTATAAACCAATGACATTTTCATAACAAGTCCACGAGTAGTCGCCGTGGACCGTTTTTAAGCACGACTATACATACGATACCTAGTCATGCTTATGTCACGCTGACATCAGAAATATATCTCAAACGGGGAAAAGAGGGTGTTGTGTACACCTCTGCCTACCCTTTCGGGGATCCTTTTGGAAGGGCGTGAAGACCAGTCCAGTGATTACGCCGCAAACCTCGTTCTTCGGATATTTTGGTGCGAACATGACACAAGGCGAGTCTATCAAGATCTCTGAAGCTTTTCAAGCGTATTTGTATCAATTAACAAACGTATAGACATTCCTTACACAAACTGGCTGTAGCTCTTACCAGTGAAAACGAAAATGTAAAACTTTTGAAAAGATACTCCATTAGCGAGCTAGCAAATAGAAAATGACCTGTTGCCACTAAAATCCAAAGAGAAGAGCCTTTTACTGAAGAGGCCATCTCCCTCCGCTAATTACTCTCAATATTTGCTGCTCATAGTGGGAACACTGATCGCAAAAGGAAACCTAAATAGGAAAAAAAAAAAATTCCCTACATCGATACAAAAAGTAAAACAAGGCATATATTTAATCGGCTTACGTATAAAAAGAGCCTTACATTAAGAAGCCCTAAAATAAATGCGTAAGATACATTGACAAAGTGTTACGACACCAACTTAACCTCATTAGTAACGGAACACATCTCCGTCCAAAAGAAGTTTTATTGCAGACCATTATTTGTCTTTGGCTAGACATAGACACGGCGGCCATTGCAGTTTTGGTGAAGCGCTGGTGCCGATTACGTATCGCACAACAGCATTGCGATTGCGAAAATATCTGTCAGTTTGATATATACAGAACAAAGCAAAATAAAGATGACTTAATTTTAAGAGTTGATGTATGATAACGGTTCTTTATCATTACGTCGAGCTTCACTGGGTAGGAAGCGAGAGTGGAACGACAGTCCTCTCTAGACTTACAGAACTGTTTGCTTCATCTGTATTCAGCCAATTCACAAAACAAATTTCGAAGGAACTCCTGTTTCGTATTAGGTATTAGTTTGATGTAAATAGTTCGTATGTGGTCTTCTGCTGCATGGATTTTATCATCATCATATCCTCACGCCGAGTCCATAACGGGGTAGGCAGAGAGTTTAGAGCGCCAGTTCTTGGATGGATTGGATCTGATTCATCAGATTAAAACCCAGAGGTATGTAAGTCTAGAGAGAACTGGCGCTCTGCTCTCTTTGCCTAACCCGCGACGGATTCGGCGTGATGACACGTATATAAGACCTATTTGAATCGTATGACAAGTCTTCACAGGCACATCGTCTGCAAGTTACGGAATACGGTCTCTGGATGGCTGCCAAATTGCAACCGGGGCGATGACCTGCGATATTTAGCTTTTTTCTTCCTTTGCTTAGACTGCAATATATATGCAGCTTCGAACAGGAATGTTTGAAGATTTGTAGAGATGACCAGGCTCAATTTACAAGCGAACGATAATCGTAGTCGACACCTCCAAGCATAAGGCCTTGAATTTCTCAAAGCTGTGGTGGTAGAGTGGTTCTAATATTTGCCTGCGACATAACGGTCGCAAGTTCGAATCCCGACTGTACTAGTGATTTTTCTAAAAATAAGTACAGTGGTTAGTCGCACCACCAGCTTTGCGGTGAAAAAACATCGAGAGGAAACCTGCATACGTCTGAGAAGCAATTCAATCGCGTATGCATAGGCGTGCTTGAGTAACGGCGATGGACTTGACATCTGTCACGTTTGCACCTTAAATATAGCTCTGGCGGAACGTAGGTGTGGGTACTACCTATACACCTCTGCTTACCCCTTCGGGGACCCTTGTGGGAAGTGAGGAATTTCTCAAACGTATGCAGGCTTCCTCTCGATGTTTTCGTGCACCGTGAAGCTCGTGTCAAAATATTACTCGTTATCTTAACAATAGCAATAGTGTGATTAATCTTAATGTCATTCGTATTAATAGCAGCAAACAGCTACCACAGGATATGTTACACTGAAACCACACAGCCACAGCACTAATAAATGTATCGTAGTTCACAATCTTGTATCCAGTATTCAGTTTTAAACACTCACAGTTGAAACAATAGGATGAAATGAAATTAAAATTAGATTTAATTTAATACATGTATGGCTGTCTGGTCTAGTGGTTAGAGCTCCTGACTGCAAACCTGAGGTCGCGGGTTCGAATCCCGCTGAGGCCGGATATTTGTGTGATGAGCACGAGTACCTTAGTCCTGGATGTCCTATGTATTTAAGTATATATCTATTAAAGCAAAAGTGTGTGCAAGAAGAAGCAGAGGAACACCACGTTCCAACTACCTAGATCAAATCGATCGGACGCTCAAGGACGGGAACGCCAAGAGTACTCGAAACCGACGAGAATGTATGAAGATACTGATGAATGTGGACGAAGCGAAAGAGGTATGTAAGTCTAGAGAGAACTGGCGCTCTATACTCTCTCCCTACCCCATTAGGGACTTGGCGTGATGATATGTATGTATGTATATAAGCAAATATATCATTGTCTAGTTACCGTAACACAAGCTTTGCGGAATTTGGTACTAGGTCAATTTGTGTGGAATTGTCCCAGATATTTACTATTTCCTATAGGTATTTAATATGTACAGTGAGTAGAGCGCCAGTTCTCTCTAGACTTACAGACTCATTCGCTTCGTCCACATTCATAAGATCATCATAAATGCTGGCCTTTTTCGAGTACATCGCCATTTTCGACGTTCCATTCTTTCTAGACGTTCCATTCTTGATAGATTTCATAGATAGTTTTAATAGAATTTGAACCTGGATTTTCGACCTCTTCAACACTTTTGCTGTATCGTCTATTCACAAAGTTAAATAGATATTGAGATAAGGGAAGTATCGTGATGAAATCACTTTGGTTGACGAGAAAATAAAGGCAAAGTATGTATGGTTGTGTAAGATAAGGTTTCCAGAAATGAGCTCCTTGGGGAGGGGGGAGGATTGTTACATTGTGTTGGAAGCAGAGGGATTAAACCCATTATGCTGCCAACACACTGTAACTCTCCGAACACAGAGTGGCAACGCGCAAGTGATACTTCGGTATCGTAAATAGGCTATGGTAACCGTTTCCCATCAGGTGGGCCGTACCTATGCTTGTTTGCCACCCTTGTTGTATAAAAAATGGTGCTAAATACCGTTGATACAATGGTAAGGACAGATGAAGAGGAGCCTTCTAATATTATAAATGCGAGTTTGTGTGTATGTTTGTATGTCTTTCACGTAAAAACTACTGAACGGAAATGACACATAGGCAGATTATTAGCTGGAGTTGTTAATCCAGTTAGTACATTAAAAAATATGTTGATATTTTTTCACTCGTGCGAAGCTGGGCGGAACAGCTAGTGTATATATAAAATTATGCGGTTATCTAGCAACCTACCACAACGGTTCGCTGACAGTATAAAATCGAATATATTTCCATAGACGTATAAAAAAGTTTTTTATACGTCCGTGTGTATTTAATCTGCGCAATACAATCAATAGTGTATTATTTCTTATGTGTTGAATAACTAATATATAAATGTTATTTCTTGCTGTGCACTCGTTATCGATAGAACTAGCAATCAAAGAATACTGCAAGGCTCATAGACAATTTGAGTTTATGAATCACTTTTTGACACATTTATATCGTTTTTAAGTTCACTCTCACTCCGTTTTATTTAAATGAAAAGTGAATCACCAAATTTTAAAACAACTGGATTAAAAATGTCATATAAAAATGCGAGTACACGATTCGCGCGTTTCGTTTCACGCCGGGCACTGCACGTGAACATCATGGCGGGAAACGATGACAGCTCAACATAAATGGCGGCACGTTAAATATGGCTTCAATTAGAGATTCTAGCAGTGTAGCGTCCAAATATGAGCGCGTTATATAGTTGAGAATGTATACCGCAGCACTGAAAGGGTCAATGGGTTTATAATTGAAATTAATTACGGTCTGTTTTCTTTTTAAAGCAATAAAGTTGCCATCAAACATACGGCTTGATTGATAGTAGTTATCTTGCTTAAAGTTGTAAATGAATAGTGTATTACGGGTTCCTGATCTAGTAATTTTTATTTATTACTATGGATGAAAATGGCAATTAGACATTTAACAATATTTATACCGGATTGTATTAGAGTTCAAACGATGCAGAAATTTCGTATTTTTAAGCGTTTTATCGATTCAAAACTATGTATTATGTTGCTAGTAGGTTTTAAGGATGTAATTAAATACCTACACTTAAGTTTCTTCTCAACTTTTGTTCTTCTTAATTGTTTGAAGTTTAATTATTCAGGAATTATTTTTCCAATGTCGACAATTACGCGAATTAACACCATCTCCAACAATTTATTACGGGAAGAACAAAGTACCACTACCAACCACGTACTTAGAACATCCGTTCAGTTAAGGCCACAGATGAACAATTGCCAGGAAGGGAATATATAATCTAGATTTAAATGCGTAAGCACATACGTAATTTTATAATCGATAATGCTATGCCAGTGATATGCGAAAGCGATTAAATGCATGACGCAAATATCGTTGCAGTATATGGAGAGAATTGTATGGCGTACCGTGCATGGAATGACAGCTGAAAGAATAAGGAAATGGTATTTAAATTTAGACCAAGCCAGCTTATACAACTTGTGTAACTTAAATACTAGAAATATTTTAATTTTAATGCAAAAGTTTGTGAATATGTTTCAGGCAAAGAATACTAAACAGAATTGGATGAAATTTGGCCAAGTCCCAAACCAAGCGAAGGTGGTGCTATAGGGACTACTGGACAACGATGTACATACTTAAATAGATAGGCAATTTCACACAGATTGACCTAGTCCCGAAATAAGTAAAGCTTGTACTATGGGAACTGGACAAATATATACATACTTATATAGATACATATACATAGGACATCCAAGACTAAGGTACAAATATGTACTTGTATTCATCAAACAAGTATCTACCCCCAGCGGGAATAGAACCGGCGACTTCAAGCTTCGCAACCAGATGTTCTTAATTTTTCTAAGGCTGTCTCAAGGAAAGTTTTTGCAAACTCCCACGATAAGATGGCCGCCATACAACATGGCAATGCCACCAGTCTTCTTTGTACCTTTCCGCATGACACAGATTTGAGACATTAATTCTATTTATAGGTAGTTTATATTTATAATTACTTTGTGTTATAATATAAGTTTATCTATAATTATTAAATATTCCATTATACAATAATATTCCAAATATTCCTTTTAAAATTATCTGTGTATCTATCTATCTATATGTGTGTATATAGTTGTCCAGTTCCCATATTACAAGCTTTGCTTAGTTTGGGACTACTTCAGTTTGCGTGCAATTGCCTATTTACATAAGTATTTATGAATTTTGTTGTCCAGTTCCCATAGTACAAGCTTTGCTTAGTTTACTGCTAGGACTAGGTAAAGTTTAGGGAAACACTTCGAAGATATTTATTATTATTTATTTTTATGTTTCTCCTTAGCTTCCAGTTCCCCAAAGGGCCCGTTCCTTAATCCGACATATAGAGTACCCTCCAGTTAATTTTTTTTTTTAATAACAAATATAAATAACACCACAAAGTATTAAGTCAAATTGGTAAGGGTCTGAGAAAATGTAATAAGTGTTATTGCCAAATCTGTAAGTTCTGCTCATGTAAGCTACAAAATTATAATTTAGGGACAGGAAAAGTTAAATCCAGCGAATATGAGATGACATGAAGAGAAAGATGCACTGGTTGTTGAAGGACAAATCCATATTGCATCCATGATATTGTTATCCATGCTTGTATGTTTACAGGTAGTAAGAACAAATATTTATGTAATATTTATAAAAACAAAATTTTTTCCTGTGTGGTTGAGAATTGAGATTGTGGTTGAAAATTTTTTTTTTTTAAGACAATTGGGTGTGTATTAGTTGCTACCTTCAGAAGATAAATAAAAAAATTAAATAAACACTTGTTTGAGTAGTTTTGCTTATATTTAAGAAATGTACTAATTTTTTTAATTTAAATGGTATCAGAGACTTATATAGGAATACCTACATAATTAACTACTTGCTATCGGCGAATTAAAAAAATACAAATAAAATATTGAAATGGTATTTAAAATTGTTATAATTACTTAAAGCCTAGCGTTTTCGGAAGGCTTCGTATTCAGGTATTATAAAATTACAACATACAAATTGTAACATCACGTAATAAACATTATTCACTCACCTGTCAAACTTGGGCGATCGGCTTTACTTGGCCTATAATTTCACAAAAAAAAATACACAATATTGTTTATTAAAAGAATTTGTTTAAGACACCGTAGCGATAGATCGACACAAATAATTGGCAGAAGATAGGCCTATTGTTTACGTGCTTCGCGACCATAGATATATATCTATGTTCGCGACATTCACTCATCTTTTTTACCACTCGACTCGACACTTGCTTACTTGTCATTAATGTGTCAGTCATGTGAGTGAATGGGAGTCCTTTATGGATAGTTACACTATCTGTAAGAGAATCACAGAGCGATATAAATTTCGAATAAATGCGCGAAGGACCTTCCAATTAAATAGGTTAAAAAAATAATAGCATTGATCTGGTAAGATGAATTGTTTCGATTCAAAAATAGTTATTGATGTACGTGTTAGAGAATCAGTATAGTCATCCAGCATACTGCTAGTCTTCTTGGCACGTAGCCGTTTCCTGTAAATATTATCGATTATTATCATTATAAGAACATCCTAGTAAACAGAAAAAAAATTATCTATTTATTGTTTCAGAATATCAGACAATATTTTTTTTAATCTTTGTGTATGGTATAGTGCACAGAGTATATAGTTCTCTAGCTTAGTCAATTTTTTTGGTGTGTTATATATCTGTGGTGGTGTGATTGGCGGGACAATAAAGCGGGGTAAAACAAAACATGTAATTTAAAAAAACGCGTAAGCATTGATTGCGTCACATTTTATTGACGTGTACAATATTTCATCATAGTAATCCATCTTAAATACTAAGTTGGATTTAATAGGGTATATCAAAGCCGACCCCGTCCGTAATAACGACTTGAACCACAGAATATGTAATTATGTATGTATCTAATAACTGGACAAGTAATTATGTGACAAAATAATATCCTCACACCTTCCCACAAGGGTCCCCGAAAAGTAGTACCCACACACCCACTTTCCACCAGAGATATATTTTAATTGCCAGCGTGACAGATGACGAGTCCATCGCCGTTACTCAACCACGACTACACATAAGCCTTTGAATTGCATCTCAGACGTTTGTAGGCTTCCTCTTGATGTTTCCTTTATTTACGGTTCGTGGTGTGACTAATCACTTTACTTAAGCTCGGAAAAACTCATTGGTACAATCGGGATTGATTCTAGACTTTCTGAATTGATGTCTACTACTAAGTACTACTACAGTTTTATATTTTTAACCATCAACATCGCTTTCGGTTATTGAAAAACAATTTATAGACTTCCATGTATACATTTTTAACTCGTCGATTTACTGCCTTTTTTTTTTACGAAATTACGGCTTATTCGTGTCGAGCCTCGCCGGCGAGGACGGAACAGTCATAGACTACTATTAATATACTACAGTGGTCGGTTTTGTGTAGTGTTTGTATGTTTTTGTCGGGCGTCGATTTACCGGCGGACACATCTTGCGATTTAAACCCATGTGCATCCGTACTGAGCAATGACAGCAAGTGCCCCGCCCCTCCGTCCCACCGCCCACAACACACCAACACCTAAAGCGGGGCCAACTAAGTCAGCGCAAATGACTGCAGTCTAAAGTGCAAGGATGTGGAATACATCTTTGTCCTTGCACATTGATCGTTTTTTTTTAATACAAAAGGCAAACAAGCATACGGCCCGCCTGATAGAAAACGGTAACGGCAGCCTATTAACGCTTACAATACCGAAGTGTCACTCTGTGTTCGGAGAGTTATACTATGTCGGCAGAATGATAGGACTAATCCCTCTGCTGCCAAAACAATATAACAATCCTCCCCAAGGAGCTCATTACTAAATAGCATAAAATAAAACACGCACTTTATGGAATAATATTCTTTATGCTTACATTGAAATTGTCTAAATCTAATGGTATCAAATCAGGTTATCATATAATTTTATTAAATTTGCCTTTGTTTAGACGGTCTCTGTTTCCAGATGACTCAAACAAAACCACGTTCCATGTCCCAATTTAGCACGAAAAAAAAAGTGCTGTCAGCTGACAGTTAGATCCCTTGTCAAAAAGCTCTACGGCTTCTGTTTGAAAACAGATCAAAACTTTACAATGCCAGTAAAATAGTGTTTATAAACCTTTGAACTGTCATCTGTCAAATTGACATGTCATCTGTCAAATAGACATCGTATGTCAAACGGCTTTTGTCAAAGGGTTGTTTGAAAACAGATACATTAAAGAGTTAAAGAAAATGAAGTAGACAAGATGGGGGGTAGTAGTTTGGTATTTCTGCAAACAGAAACCATCTATTGGTCTTTCTTTGTACATATCTTTCAGTATAACGTATCAATACATATTGTTAAGCCTCAGTACTCAATGTGAGCGAAGACACAAGACACCATTATCGATTGCTTTCATTGGATTGACAGTTATACAGGATGTAGTAAATAAAAAAGGCACTGAGGTTGTTTTGTTTTCGTACAACCATTTCCCTGGTTAGTAAAATCACGAGCTTTACGGCGAAGGAATAATTGTTAATAAAAATTACAGCTACCAAATTGCGCCTAAATTAATGCATTCCACTATAGCAGATGTGTAGAGGTAAGAACATTTTTATCAAGACGAAACCTGAATACGTTTGAAAAGAAACTCAAAAGCGAGACTGTCACGTTGGTACCTAAAATATATCTGTGCCGGATAGTGTGGCTGTGTTGGTACTACACACCTCTTCCTACCCCTGTAGGGACCCTTGTGAGGAGGCGTGAAGATATATAATTTCTTATAAAAGTATAAAAGTGAACAACAATAAAATTATTAACTACATTTAGGCCTTGACATGATGTCAAATAAATTTTCATGAAAGATAATATAGAGAAGGACCCATAAATATGCGTCTTATACACTCTGTAGAATCGACTGTCATGAAATAGATCTTCATAAGCGGTGTGTTTAATTCAAGTGGTTACAAGGTTCAACATCGTGAACTTCCCTCCACGCCCCTCTTACATTCTGCTACAGATAGTGCCATCCATGAAGACACGCCCCGTCAATTTCTAGTCGGGGGGATGCGGGGAGTATGACCCGAGTCTTAATTGTAGTGTGCATGTGCACTCAGGTAATCAGTGTGTACCGACAATACTCAAACAGTGGAAGGTTGCACACTGCACTATAAACTCAAGAAAAAAAATGAAAATTGAATTACCGCATGAGTAGTTTTCGAGCCAGTAACATGTACGTTTTCCAAAATACAAGTAATGTTTTAAAATTTCATTAACATTTGCTGAAGGTTTAGGGTAGATAGGTAGTAAGGCAACAATGCCCGCTTTTATCAAGCTAAAGATTTTTAATATAAGAAAATATATAGGTTTTTTGGTATAAAGTATGATATTTTAAATTGCTCCCTTACTAATAAACATTGTCAACCCATAAATCCTCCTTTTGCACACGGGTTTTAGGTGACGCGCTTGATCTTATTTATGCTGCTTGTCATATTGATGACGGCGTGAGAATAAGATGAAAATCGTTCGATCCCTGGGTTTTTATATAAAAAAAATTACATTATATTTTGTTTTTCTACAACAAGAGTGGCAAACAAGCATACGGCCCACCCGATGGAAAACGGTTACCGCAGCCTATTTGCGCTTACAATACCGAAGTTTCACTTGCGCGTTGCCACTTTGTGTTCGGAGAGATATACTATGTTGGCAGCTAATGGGGCTAATCCCTCTGCTGCCAACACAATATAACAATCCTCCCCCCACCCCAAGGAGCTCATTGGTAATTGGTAATATTTATATTGCAAGATAGTGACGTCTTTGATCCTATTGGTCTTCAGTAGTATCAAGTTTTAAACAAACAATATTTATTAACAAGGGATTTTTACAAGCAAATATAAAAATGAAAATTTTAACAATCAATTAATAAATCTAGGGAATATTTTGTACACGAACAAAAACATTATTAACAATTTATATAAAATAAATACTATTTATTTTGCAAAATACCATTTCACTGGATTTTAAAACTTTTTTTTTAATAAAATGTAAATGCTAGTTAAAAATCTTCAACTCTAACAATATTGTCAAATACATCCAGTATTTGACAATATTGTTATTATATCAAAGGCGGTCATAAATCTGATGGTAAGCGATTACCATATGCTGCATTGGAGGTTATTCTCGTGAATTTTGCAATCCATAGATATACCAACGCATTTAACGTAAAAGGCGATACGTAAAAAAATACGTAACAATATTTTTGTTGTTTCATTAGGCAGAGATAACCGCTTACCATCAGACGGGCCGCTAGCTCTTATCGTGTGAGACATGTCGGGTATGATTATATAACTATACCATCACAATCCCATGATACCCAATCCATCAATAACTTCATCATTATTCCATCAACAACTATATCGCCAGTTCATCAACAACTTTATCGCTATTTCATCAACAACTTTATCGCCACTGCATCAATATCGCCACCGATAGTAAACCGTGTTAAAACAGGTTTTAACTTCTTAACTGATAATAAAATCACATGACGATTGAATCTAGTTCCTAGATTTCAGATCAACAGGCCAGCAAGTCGCCCACTGCTCTCGCCCCCCCTTCGCTCGCCCAGTACACCCCCCCACAGCTACTTATCTGACTCCACACGTAGGGCGTGAAGAACTCCTCCGGTCTCTCCTCTTCTACGTAGCGGAATTTCAAATCCGGAAATTTCTGGAGTAAATTACAAAAACCTTTCTTATTGGGAAATGTCAAGAAACGAACGGATATAAATCTGTCTACCTTTACACATTACACATTTCTATGTATGTACAAAGATATATGTACATCTGTCTAAATAAACTCAGTTAGCATAAGTATTTCTTAATACTTATGAGTTTAGGACACCACGAGCTTTAAGGTGAAGAAAAAAAAACATCGATAGAAAACCTACACAAGTTTGAGAAGAAATTCAAAAGCGTATGTATAGTCGTGAAAAACGGCGCCGGTCGCACCGTCTGTCACGTTGTTAACAATTTTTTTCGTGTTTGTAAATTTAAGGTATCACTTACTAATAGTAAGTGATTAATCACACCACGAGCTTTACGGTGAAGGAAAACATCGAGAGAGAAACCTGCATACGTCTGAGAAGAAATTCAAAGGCGTATGTATAGTCGTGCTGGAGTAACGGCGATGAACTCGCCATCTGTCACGTTGGCACCTAATATATCTCTGGCGGAAAGTGGGTGTGTGGGTATTACCTATACACCTCTGCCTACCTCTTCGGGGACCCTTGTGGGAAGGCGTGAGGATATATATAATTAAGTAAGGATAAGTAAGTTACGTAAGTATAAGGGGGCATAAGTGTAACTTTACTCGTTACCCTTCTCCCCCCCTTTAGGGGGAGGGATACATTGTGTGAGATGTGTTTATACCTTAAGCCTATCGCTGGACCACTGCTCAGCGCCCTTCTTGATGCACTGCAGCACTTCTGTCACCCCCAAGTCACCCCCAGCGCCGTCTTGCACCCTTTGCAAGCGCGTTGAGAAGTATCCTATGACCTATTAAAGATAAATATTATGTCATACACCCCGACAAGCTCATTGACACAGTGCTAAGTGGTTACAACTTTGCCAATCGGTTTCACCCTCGATCCAAACTCCTCATCCAAACTTGCAAACTTTCACATCTTACTAATATTATAAATGTGAAAGTTTATAAGTTTGGATGTTTGCGGTTCTTTCACGGCCACCGCTTCATCGGCTGCACCGATTTGGCTGAAAGTTGAAATGGTGATAGCTTATACCTAGGAATAGGACATAGGCTACTTTTTTTTTATTAAATTTTTTTTATTATAATGTATGATGCTCTTTCACGGCATAGCGGCTGAACCGAATCTAGCAGGAAAATTTCGAACTCCACGCGGGCGAAGCCGCGGGCATAAGCTAGTTTATAATATTAGTAAGATATATCATACATCATCACGCGCAATCCTTCACGGGGTAGCCTTACAATTGTAAAAAATATTTTTTCAAACCGGGATTGGTTCCTGACATTAGCGCGTTGAGAAAAACAAACTCCACCTCTTTATAATATTAGCAACCATGCTCATCATCACCATCACCATCCATCATCATCATCAGCGCACCAGCTTCCTCACTCACCATCTCGATGTTCTGTGTGATGGGGTGACTATGGTGTGCTGTGAATAGTTGTCTCTTGTGAAGCAGCGCATACACCACGTTCAGGTTGTTGACCAGCTGGTGCGAGAGACAGGAGTTGATGATCTCCAGCATCATTCGCAGTACCTCGTCCAGTACGCTAATGTGGTCCATCTGGAAAATAAATAATAGTTTAAAAAAACTAAAAAAATACACTTTTTATAGAAAATCCAACTAAAAATAGATTTTTAGTGATTATTTTAACGATTATTACGTAGGGTATTATCAAGTTTATCTTTCGAATCAGCATCAGCACCTTTGCTTAGCAGTGAAAAAATTAATATAAAAAATAGCTGATCCTGATTATCCTAGTAAGGATAACGGGTCAAAATGTTTAAAATATTGAATTGTCATCGGTCCTTAATAAGTATGCCAAATTTCGAGTTAATCTGACGTTTTGAAGGGGGTTAAAATCATGTTCAAAGATTCCGTTACATACTAACATACATACGTCTCAAGCTAATAAAAGCGTATTAAAAAGGACTATTATTTTTTATTGTTTAAGAGGTAGTCTGTGAAATATATAATTACTAGTGGCCCGTCCCGGCTTCGCACGGGTGGATATTTATTTCTAAAACATTTAGGCATAAAAAAATATTTTTCTGGCAATTAAAATAGCCTTTATTAATCAGTGATAATGTAGCATTCAAATGGTGAAAGAATTTTTAAAATCGGTCCAGTACTTTTTGAGCCAATTCCTTACAAACATATTCACATACAAATCTTTCCTCTTTATAATATTAGTATAGATTTCGCCAGAACACGGTTAGTTACATGTGATGTTTAAATGTATACAGTGATTGAATCGGAATGCATTTTTTTCCGTAGATAGGGCGGTCCCAACTAACTAACTACACTGCAATATTTGAATAACATATAATAAAATAGTTGCCCGATTGTACCCATAAGTTTTCTGAATTTAAGTATAGTGATTAGTCACACCACGAGCTTTACGGTGAAGGAAAACATCGAGAGGAAACCTGCACACGTTTGAGAAGCATTTCAAAGGCGTGTGTATAGTCGTGCTTGAGCTACAGCGATGGACTCGCCATCTGTCACGTTGGCATCTAAAATAAATCTCTGCTGGAAAGTGGGTGTGTAGGTACTACCGACACACCTCTGCATACCCCTTCGAGGACCCTTGTGGGAAGGCGTAAAGATATAATAAGATATATAGTAGGATCACTCACAATCTCTTCAGTCTTTTCTTCGGCATGATGAGGTAACTCGATACTATTTATATCGCCACCTGAAAATGTCAAGATCCAGGTCATCGTATAAATCTTAAAGCAGATGTTGTTTTGGACATAGAGAAAGGACACATGAAGAAAAGTTGAAAAACAGATACAAAAAAAATACCTTGGGATAATTCCACTCAAACGGACCCAGTCCCAAACTAAGCAAAGCTTGTACTATGGCAACTGGATAACGATATACATACTTATATAGATAGGCAATTCCACACAAATTGACCTAGTCCCAAACTAAGCAAAGCTTGTACTATGGGAACTGGATAACGATATACATACTTATATAGACGGCAATTCCACACAAATTGACCTAGTCCCAAACTAAGCAAAGCTTGTACTATGGCAACTGGATAACGATATACATACTTATATAGACGGCAATTCCACACAAATTGACCTAGTCCCAAACTAAGCAAAGCTTGTACTATGGGACCTGGACAACGATATATATACTTATATAGATAGGCAATTCCACACAAATTGACCTAGTCCCAAACTAAGCAAAGCTTGTACTATGGGACCTGGACAACGATATATATACTTATATAGATAGGCAATTCCACACAAATTGACCTAGTCCCATACTAAGCAAAGCTTGTACTATGGGAACTGGACAACGATATACATACTTATATATATAGGCAATTCCACACAAATTGACCTAGTCCCAAACTAAGCGAAGCTTGTACTATGGGAACTGGATAACGATATACATACTTATATAGATAGGCAATTCCACACAAATTGACCTAGTCCCAAACTAAGCGAAGCTTGTACTATGGGAACTGGACAACGATATACATACTTATATAGATAGGCAATTCCACACAAATTGATCTAGTCCCAAACTAAGCAAAGCTTGTACTATGGAAACTGGACAACGATATACATACTTATATAGATAGGCAATTCCACACAAATTGATCTAGTCCCAAACTAAGCAAAGCTTGTACTATGGGAACTGGACAACGATATACATACTTATATAGATAGGCAATTCCACACAAATTGACCTAGTCCCAAACTAAGCCAAGCTTGTACTATGGGAACTGGACAACGATATACATACTTATATAGATAGGCAATTCCACACTAATTCTACAAACCTAGTCCCTAACTAAGCAAAGCTTGTACTATGGCAACTGGACAACGATATACATACTTATATAGATAGGCAATTCCACACTAATTCTACAAACCTAGTCCCAAACTAAGCAAAGCTTGTACTATGGCAACTGGACAACGATATACATACTTATATAGATAGGCAATTCCACACAAATTGACCTAGTCCCAAACTAAGCAAAGCTTGTAATATGGGAACTGGACAACGATATACATACTTATATAGATAGGCAATTCCACACAAATTGACCTAGTCCCAAACTAAGCAAAGCTTGTACTGTGGGAACTGGACAACGATATACATACTTATATAGATAGGCAATTACACACAAATTGACCTAGTCCCAAACTAAGCGAAGCTTGTACTATGGGAACTGGACAACGATATACATACTTATATAGATAGGCAATTCCACACAAATTGACCTAGTCCCAAATTAAGCAAAGCTTGTACTATGGGACCTGGACAACAATATACATGTTTATATAGATAGTCAATTCCACACAAATTGACCTAGTCCCAAACTAAGCGAAGCTTGTACTATGGGAACTGGACAACGATATACATACTTATATAGATAGTCAATTCCACACAAATTGACCTAGTCCCAAACTAAGCAAAGCAATCATACAAATTTATTGACATCTTTGGATAATATAATTTTGAAAACATTATCGC
>JACCPG010000252.1:0-66956 GCA_016069955.1 Drepana arcuata
AAATAGATATATAGCATAATGTAAGTCACGAGGAGTAAACAAGTTTATAGCAATAGTAGATATAAGAATGATATAAAATAGTAAATATAAGTTATTATTGTGTTATACGTATAAGTTATATATATATATATATATTACATACAATAGTATTGTATTAAACTAAAACGTAGGGCACCATGTCATGTAGCCGCCATCACATTGCCGTGCCCTCAAACAGGGTGTAATTTTATCCTTAAGCATAGTATATTGTAATTTAAATGATGTCTGTGTTTTAGGTTATTTTTACATGCAATAAATATATTTGATTTGATTTGATTTGATGTTGGAGTCACTATCTAGTTGCATTCACCGAAGACATACATTCAAGAGTACTGGTTCAATCCTTGTAGTTTTTTTTAAAGTAGTCTCCACAGTGCACACGCCAGTTCTTTTGTACGACATAAAGTTGACCTCCTCTCTTATCATTTAAAGTAACGTCTTATCGTTGACCCCTAGCTCACATTCTTCGCTTTGAGAGTGATAAGAATTAATAAAAGAATAAATGTTTCTCGGCTGTGTTTTAAATTTAATAATAATAAAAAGAGCCTGCAACACAAATATTGCAAGTTTGAATCCCGACTGTACCAATGAGCTTTTCTGAACTTTCTCAGACTAGCGCTCTACACTATATTTATTAAGGGACTGTTTGAAGCGTGTTTAGTTTATGTAATATTAGCATGATTCCACACGAATTGAGCAAGTTCCAAACTAAGAAAATCTTGTACAATGAGAATTACAAAACTATATACATATTGAAATTAATTTGCCCCATGCCCGCTTCAAGCTTCGTCGCCAGGAGTCTGACAACAAGAATAAGCATTCGTTTTCAATCTAATTTCACATTGTCATATTGACCCACTCATTAGTATTTCAATGGTTTTTGAGGGTAAATATATCAATATATACTACGCAACCATGAGGTGATCATATAACTTTGGTTTGTGTAGGTAGAGCACGCACTTCACTTCCGACTAACGTCTTAATAAATTCGCCCACAATGTTTCAACCTGAGCTCACGATTTGCACCAGAATATTTTATTGATTCTGTTGTGTGTAGCCCGACTTTATTTATCGCTGTAAATTCAAGAAAATGTTTAGAGTCTAGTGATATATAAATATCATCACGCCGATTCCCTAAACCGGTACGCAGGGTTAATAGAGTACTCTCTGGACTTACATACCTCTTTCGCTTCGTCTACATTTCTCTCTCTTCATATATAGAGACTACAGCCACAGAATACCTAATAGTACTCTACAGCTTAGATATAAACGACAACAGTACCCCGCAGTTTTACCTGCTTCAAATGATCCACTCCCTTGAGTTCACGATACTATAATAGCCTATATAGATTTCCTCAATAAACGGACTAATGCAAAAATATTTTACCAAATCTGATAGCCGTTCTTAAGATTATAATCGTCATAAAACAAACAAACTGCGCTCTTTATTCTATTAGTAGAGATATTAACCAAAAAGATGTTAAAATGTATGCAATAAAGTATAACGAAATCAATTAGATTATTATGCAAAAAATACTCGTGTAAAGAACTGCATAATTTAATATATAATAATATAATATATAATTTCAATCATTATACTAAATCAGTGCATCATAAATATGAAAACAGGATATGCCCTTGAAATATTGGACAGATACCAGACTACAGACGAGAAAATAACAATGCTACATAATTTGCCTGCCCTGTACACAATTATTCGGAATCGACGAAATGTTTGCACTTTCTCAGCAATTACAACATTTATCGGTCTTTATTCCCTTTACAGGCCTTACTCTCCTTACATATCCACAATGTTATCATTGGAAACTTTACAATACATACTTTATTTACAAGTATATTGTTATGATGAGCTGTTCGAAGTGTGAAGTGTGAAGGATGCAAGTTCGAATCCCGACATATATACAGTCTTGAGCTGCGTGCTGGATTCGTCATCTGTCACGTTAGCAACCAAAATATATCTCTGCGAAAAGTGTGGTACTGTCTACACACCTCTGCCTTCTCCTTTGAGGACCCTGTGGGAAGACGACAACCTCTATGCATTGGTATTATCAGGTGTTAATATAACAGATGCCTCTTTCGTCGTAATGCTCGTGGTGTTATTAATCACAGTACTTCAGTAAAGTAAAAATCACTAGTGCAGTCGGGATACAAATATACAATGTTTCGTAGCATCTGCTTCGCTGCCACCAAGGCTCATTTTGGCCTAATGTCCTCCTAAAAATCCTATTCAATTTGCTGTAAACACAGCTTCACTGAATTTTTTGAAAACGTTTACAACATATTTAATCCCTTTTTCAGGGTACAGCGATGGGTTCGATGTTCAGGAGCGAGGAGATGATCCTCTGTCAACTGTTTGTCCCACCAGAGGCTGCGTACGTGTCCTTGTACGAACTGGGGGAAGCTGGAGTGGCGCAATTTCGGGATGTGAGTATTTCTATAACGTGATGACCTTTGTCATCATGGACCGTGTCATCATTATCAGTATCATGAAATATACAGCTCTTTTCAGCTTCACTGATACAATACCTTCCATTTTCTTTTGCCTAAAGCAGTCTCTTCAACATCGCTTTAGTTATGTCAGACACTTCGTATTGTCTTGTGTGTTGAATAACGGGCTAGTAAGTCGTTATTTTAATTTCAAGCAACTAAAGTCGCGGTTGTTCGGTTTAAAATAAAATCATACATATTTGTGAGTCGCCAATCACGTCAATAAAGTAATTATGATACGACCAACTCTATCTATTAGTTTAGTTTATCGCTCGCATTATTTGTTTAAATAACTTATAATAATTGTTCAACACTTTAAATAATAGTATCAATACAATGATGCGAATGAGTGCGAAATTCGCATATGCGTTTATATATCTTCGTTGCATACTTGAAACGAACGACTAGACCTGAAGGTAAAGAAGACTTAACTCATGATCAGAAAAATGCTACAGGACTAAGAATTTGCTTTCAAACTTTTAATGTTTTTAAACTTTAAAATCCTTCTAAACAAAGGACTATTAGCTGTGCCCCGAAGTTTCACCCGCATATAATAAATTGTATATTATTTTATTTCATTCGTAGATTGTTATTTTGAAATAAAATATATCCTAAATGGTAATCTAGCCATAAACTCTGTGCCAAATTTCCTCCAATACCGTTTACGCGTAATAAAATTAAAATTGGAGAACCCTAGAAAAAAACAATTTCAATTAACATTCATTATTTTAAACAAACCATTTTCAAACACATCGTTTCGTCCGTGGCTTGACATCAGCTCATCATTTTAAACCAGTACTACGTTTAATTACAGTATGTTACCCTTACGTCGTCCTACATATTCCTGAAGGGGTAAGAGGTGTGCAGTAACCACACAAGCACTGTTCGCCGGATATATTTTTAGGTGCCATTACATACATACATACATATCATCACGCCGAGTCCCTAACGGGGTAGGCAGAGAGTATAAAGCGCGAGTTCTCTCTAGACTTACATACCTCTTTTGCTTCGTCTACATTAATCAGTCTCCTCATACATGCTCGTCGGCTTCGAGTACTCTTGACGTTCCCGTCCTTGATCTACCGATCGATTTGATCCAGGTAGTTGGAACGTGGTCTTTCTCTGCCTTTTCTTTCACACACTCTTGCTTTGTATATCTGTTTCGTCAATCTTTCTTCACTCATCCTTTCTAACTTTATATTTACCATTACATATTTAGGCAAGCCATTTCCACACTTACCACTTAAACCATGACCTAGCTACCTCAGCCATTTCCATACTATCTCAACCATGACCTGACAAGTGATCGTAAAATTAAAAAAGTACTAAATATAAGACACAGTGTGTATCTATTTAGGACATCCGCTGTGAGTAGAGGCAAATGGAGGGGTCGGTTCACCTATGACCCCTTTGAATTTAGGCCAATTGTTATAAGAATGGGCGTCTCAACGAGGTGTGCCGGTCGGTATAGGATGAATATGTTTAAAGAATTAACTACTTGATGCTCGTGTACAGGATACGTACACGGGTTGGAACTGCTCGCGTCCGTAGGCTCGATACATGTAGTTCACGGCGACTATACACGAGCAATGCTTCCATTCAACACCTTCGTGTTAAGTGCACTACGGAGTCTTCCATTCAAAATGTTCTGGGATAATCATCATCATATCATCACGCAGAGTCCCTAACGGGGTGGGCAGAGAGTATAGAGCGCTCTTTCGAGAATTCTTTCTAGACTTGCATGCTCGTCGGTTGCGAGTACTCTTGACGTTCCCGTCCTTGAGCGTCCGATCCATTTGATCCAGGTAGTTGGAACGTGGTCTTCTGTGCCTCTTCTTGCACACACTTTTGCTTTGTATAGGTATCTGTTTCGTCAATCTTTCTTCACTCATCCTTTCTATATTTCCAAACCAGCGTAACATGCCTTTCTTCATCTTTACAATCACGCCCTCATTCACGCCAGTTAATAATATAATATATATAATATATCACGCCAATAATAATAATAATAGTTCATATTCATTTCAGATAAAATCCATAGTATTATTAAACAATTGAATTAAAAGTTAGTGAACCCACTTGAACATTAAAAAGCGTATTAATTTGCCTTTAAATATCCCCATTTCTGACTAGAATTCTTCGGAAATATCAATTATTAGGCATAATTAAAACAATTACCTTAAATGCCTATTAATTGGCGTAATTAACTCCAATTCGTATTTTTTTCCTGAAAATGCCCCAGTATATATATTCATAGGAATACCTACTTCTACAGTTTAACCTCATTATAACCTAGGCATTTGAACGTGATTCAATTAGCAAGTACTTGGGGCCCTACCATGCCGTTCTAGTTCTCGTTCTCGTTCGTTCGCCATTACCTAGCCAAGAGTGCGAAAGAGACGGATTTAGACACGACATAGTGTATATATGTGTCTTAACTATTCCTATTATACTAATAAAGTAGCAACTGCGCTTGCAACAACGGGGGTATATCTTACTAATATTATAAATGTGAAAGTTTGTAAGTTTTGATGTTTGCGGTTCTTTTACGGCCAAACGGCTGAAAGTTGAAATAGTGATAGCTTATACCTAGAAATAGGAGGAGGATAGGTCAGGAGGAGAATAGGCAACTTTTTTTTTATCCTGAAAAATTCAAAGCTCTTATTTTTTAATGTATGATGCTCTTTAATGACATAGCGGCTGAACCGATTATAGCAGGAACATTTCCAAAGCTACTTTTTCGAACTCCACCCGGGCGAAGCCGCGGGCATAAGCTAGAAATATATACCCCGATTATATATGTATATCAACGAATTATTGAAACACCTTACCTTAGTGATGCGATGGATTAATTTTGCTTCGGATATTTTTATCTTCACGCCGGCCTACGAGGGTCCAATATCAATAGATGTAACACCTTCTTTTATCTGAAGATATATTTCGGTGTCTACGTGATTTATGGTGAGTCCGGCGCCGTTTCTACAAACGACTTCGAATTTCTTCTCATTTTTATGCAGGTTTCCTCATGGTGTTTTCCTTCACCATTACCTTAAGTATAGTGATTAATCACACCACTAGTGATTTATCACTGTACTTAAGTATAGAAAAAAAATGTCATTGATATAAACATAATAATACTCATTGTTAGCATTAGCTGAACACCAGTTCAGAAATACATTTCTAAACATAGATTCTACCACCGCACCTCTCGCCATCGACGGGGAATTCATCCCCATACCTTGGAACCACAAAGGTCTCGCACTGTGCGCTTCCAAAGGAGTTTTCTTCCGCGAACGCTCAGGCTGTGGAATGAGCTCGCCGTTGAGGTTTTCCGTGGAGAGTACAACATGGAGTTCTTCAAGAAGGGTGTGAAAAGATTCCTGCAGGGTCGGCAACGCGCGAGTGATACCCCTGGTGTTGCAAGCGTCCATAGGCGGCGGTAACCGCTTACCATCAGGCGGACAGCATGCTTGTTTACCACCCATGTGGTATAAAAAAAAAAAAAATAGGAAGCTTTCTCAAATATTCTGCGAGAAAAACTGTATAGTATAATTGATCAATAATTTGATCCAAATCGTTTCGGAGAACCAGCTTTGTATTGGAGTTATCCAGTCTGCGAAGCAAAAGACGCGGAGTCCCTGCTGAGAGCAGCCATGTGTAATGGAAATAAGTATTTATACCGTACTCTTGGATGATGCCATACACGGTTTTACTCTGAATAAAATGTGTGGTGTGAATAGCCGTGGTGGCCGAGTGGTTCGAGCAGTTGCCTGCGACACAAAGATCGCAAGTTCGAATCCCGACTGTACCAATGAGTTTTTCTGAACTTAAGTACAGTGATTCGTCACACCACGAGCTTTACGGTGAAGGAAAACATCGAGAGGAAACCTGCATACGTCTGAGAAGGAATTCAAAAGGCGTATGTATAGTCGTGCTTGAGTAACGGCGATGGACTCGCCATCTGTCACGTTGGCACCTAATATACCTCTGGCGGAAAGTGGGTGTGTGGGTATTACCCATACACCTCTGCCTACCCCTTCGGGGACCCTTGTGGGAAGGCGTGAGGATATAAAATGTGTGTTATATACACACCTAGTGTTGAGTATTTCGACGTTTCTCATTTTGATTATATTCAGTAGTCCGAACGAAAATTTCCACGGCATATCGTAAGGCGTATTGAAAATGTAGAATTGCAAAGTGATGTAACTTTTTCAAACTTTTTATGAGATGAGATTCTTAATCTACTGAGATCTTAATCTAAATTAGTTTGTTTATATCTAAGCACTCTCATCTTAACTCACTATCAAAAGTTGGAAACACATATTCAGGACTATCTAAAAGGTCATAGGCTATATTTTGTACCAAAAACACACTTACCTATGAGTAGATCCTACGGAACATATCTATTGCCGTTTAATTGCAGATAAAGTCACAAAGCAAAGTTATGCATGTCCTCACAATGTATGTATAGGTAACCTCAAGAGCTCGGTTCATTTTAGACTACAGACTTCCCAATACCGTAGATAAAGATACAAACAATTTTGATCCTTATCATCAAATCCACGATAGAATTAGAATCTCACAAACAACACACTCAGACCCAAATACATGTAGGTCATGTGCTACGCACACGTGTGTTTTAGATAAATAGAATTGTTGATGCTGAACAGATTTCATAGAAGACAATTTAGCGTACTTAATTTGCTTCAACATACAATTTCTAAATCTTGAGACTATTCAGGTAAAAACGCGAATCATGAATTGAATGTGCTGAACTGAAGCTAAACTGATGCACTATATTTAAGAGTTGCGGAGGCCAAGAGAATTAAGGCAAGCTGCAAAGTCAAGAGTGCTAATTAAAATCCGGTATGTACGGTATGCACGAATGAATTTTACGAATTTTACGAAGAGAAGGTAGAAGAGAGGTAGGGCATAACGGGTTTCCCGTTCGAATTCGGAGCTGCCGACTGGGGCAGGACCTCCACCTTATAGAAGTCCGTAGCCAAATAACACAATTTATTGTGTTGTGTTCCTACGTGGTGAATAAGGTTTCCAGTAATGAGCTCCTTGGGGAGGGGGGAGGATTGTTACATTGTGTTGGAAGCAGAGGGATTAAACCCATTATGCTGCCAACACACTATAACTCTCCGAACACAGAGTGGCAACACGCAAGTGATACTTCGGTATCGTGAGCGTTAATAGGCTGCGGTAACAGTTTCCCATCAGGTGGGCCGTATGCTTATTTGCCATTCTTGTTGTATAAAAAAAAAAAAAATTGCATAGGAAATGATCACACTTCGAGCTTTACACTGAAAGAAAACATCGAGAGGTAACCTACAAACGCTTAAGAAGGAAATTAAATGGTGAAACACCGACAGTCATGCCATCTGTGACGTGGACACTGAAACATAACTGAAGTGAAAAGTATACCTACCCCTTCGGCGACCTTTATGGAATGATTGGAAAATACACATGTGTGAAAATATGGCAGAAGACAAACTGATGTTTCGTTTAGAAATATATCTACCAAACGAAGGTATTAGGTCCAAGTTACTTAAGAATAACTGTGTAAAATAATCGGTAAATACATTTTATTTTCTGTTTGATTTTTTTGCATCGTTACGTGTTAATACATTTAATAATCTATCTTTGTGGCAAACTTCATCATATGCCGATCAGCCGTTCTGGTGTGGTTGAGTAACAAACAACCTCGGATACTTTCGCATTTATAACATTAGCAGGATCGCAGCGGAAAGTGTTCCTGTTCTAAAATTTGCAGAACTCCACAAACAATGGCAGAGCTTTAAATGTCATCGAGCCATTAGTAGTGGCTGTTCGATTAATAGCTTTACACGCATAGCATTAAAGTTGTATTCAGATTAAATGTCAAAGTACAACCTTAACGTGGTCTATTTTGGCCCGGTAAATCATCGCGGGGTGAATTAACCGCGACTCAATCGATAGAGATGGTCACGAACTTTGCCGCTCCCACCAACAGCGGTATGATGGCATGAAATCAGGGCTTATAAATTATATGCCAATTAGGATTTGACTTCATTTACAACTCTGATATTATGACGTCACTACCAACGCCCCGTTTACGTTAAAACCTGTGTTAATGAAAGCTTATATTGCACTCATATTTCGTGACAGATTGAGAGTCCGTCGTCATCTCTCATAAAATGAATATGTTCATATGAACCCGCCGAATCACTCATGAAATAGACAGAGAGAGTACAGCACCAGTCCTATCTAGTCTTACAAACCTACAGTTGCTTACGACCCTTTCTTGATAATTTTTGTATTATGACAAGTAACGGTCGGAATGTTTTGTAATAAAGTTTAGGTAGGCATACTTTAGTTACAAAAGGCTACAAAATCAAAATATTTTATTCAACGTAAGGGACACAGGGAACACTTATTGAACGTCATATACTTAACAAAAACTAAAGTTACCACCGTTGTATAAACTACTTTTGAATAACGTTAATGAATTAAATATAAAGTTCGTTGCCCTATGCCCCACCTACGTTGACCAAAGCCTAGTTCAAACAAAGAAAAACATATTTCACACAATATATGCCGAGGAAAAAGCCTGGCGTGTAGAACGTAACCCCTTCGTGAAACGCATTATAACGGGAGCGGCCTATCTACTCATATGGGCTTGGATTACTAAATACAGTAGACCCCTAGTAGTCAGACATACCTATTAGTTTACATAAAATTTGCATGATCGAATAGATATTTACAATTGAGTCGGATTTTAAGAACACAAAATTACCTGACCATAAGGGGTCCATTGTCCTGTATAATACAGAGAGAGTAAATTTAAGAGAGGTAGGGCATAGCGAATTTCCCATTCGATTTTTTTGCTGCCCGACTGGGGCAGGACCTCCACTTTATAGATGTGTTCCTGCGCGATGAATAAGGCTTCCAATAATGAGCTCCTTGGAGAGAAAGAGGATTGTTGTAATATGTTGGCAGCAGAGGGATTAGCCCCATTATGCTGCAAACACAGTATAACTCGCCGAACCCAGTGTCAACGTGCAAGTGATACTTCGGTATTGTGAGCGTAAATAGGCTACGGTAACCGCTTCCCTTCTGGTGGGCCGTATGCTTGTTTGCCACACTTGTGATATAAAAAACCTTCATGAGTTTGAACTAATAACCACGAATTCGCCCTTAAGAGTAATATAGCTTATGAGCATAGCTGGCGGAAAGTGGGTGTGTGGGTACTACCTATACACCCTTGCCTACCCTTTCGAGGACCCTTATGGGAAGGCGTAAGGATATAGATTTGTTTTGGATTTTTTTATTCTAATATAATTAATAATTTCCTATCTCTGTGCCAAATGTCATCACGGTTTTTGCACGAATAAGGAACAAAAACCTTCACAAACTGTGGTAAGTATAATAGGAGGAGTGCAAGTTATAAAACCCTTCCACATTTGACTTGCACCGCGTGTCCCATCCATCACAGTTGCTCCGACATTGTTTTAATTGAAACGACAATGAGACTCGTCAAGTGCTCCACTGCGACAACAGGATGCTCGGAATTACTATGACGTAACATTTTATTAACAATTTATTCGCATAGAACATGGCAATATACAGGGCTACTCTAATCTACTTTACAAACAAATGCTCCCTCAGAATGTCATTACTAACGACCTGTCAGCTGACTCTTCTCCTGTCAAAGAAGTCAAGGTCGCTGGTTGTACAGGTTGCCTCATAAAATAGGACACTTGCCAAATACGTTAATAGGGCACAATAAATGGAAATAAATAATAAATAAAACCATTACAAGTAGATAAATGGTAAAAAAAAATCTATTATAAATCTGGTGTAACGCTAGTAGCGAGTCCATCGTCGTTACTCAAACACAACTATACATACGCCTTTGAATTTTTTCTCAAACGTATGCAGGTTTATCTTTGCCGTAAAGCTCGTGGTGTGACTAATCACAGTAGTTATGTTCAGGAAAACTCATTGGTACAGTCGGGATTCGGACTTGCAATCTTTGTGTTGCAGGCAACTACTCGAACAACTCGGGCAAATGTTTTTATTATTATTTTTAATTACATATATAAATAATGACATCCCTCACAGGGCAGTCATTCAGGGTAGAGTAATAGCCCAACCATAAAGGCTAGATATACCAAGCGTAATCGTATCCTAATAAAAAGGTTGACATTTACCATCGATACGCCTGTAATACGAAACACCTACGTCAAGTGTCTTATCAACATCACCGTATCCCAAAAACGATACTCGTCATAAATATAATAAATAAATACCAGGGTCCCATAAAACAGGAGGAGGTAAGTATACGCGACTTACGACCAATTTGTGGATAGCGATATATTCCAAGGCGTGCCAGTAATAAATAGGATAGGGTGTAATTGGCTCGAGCATATTTATATTTTGAGAACGTCGGAAAATTGTTGTCAATTCATGCAAGGTTCCCTTGTATGGAAATGTTACGATGTGTTTTTTCAAGGTGAATGAAGAACTCGCTGATATATAAATATAATAATATATCCTCACGCCTTCCCACAAGGGTCCCCGAAGGGGTAGGCAGATATATATTATCTACTTTAAATGTAATCTTTAATTACAATAACAACAATTAGTATAATAAAATAGTCACGATACGTTGTTTTGGATTATTGTTACGTTAGTTTAGACATATAGAAAGGATGAGTGAAGAAAGTGACGGAACAGATATACAATACGAAAGTGTGTGCATGAAGACGCAGAGAAAGACCGCGTTCCTATCTGACACTCTAGGATGGGAACGCCAAAGCGTACTCGAAACCGGCGAACATTTATGAAGAGGCTGCTGAATGTGGACGAAGCGAAAGATGTATGTTGTTCTAGAGAGAACTTGCGCTCTCTTTGTCTACCCCGTGAGGGACCAATCATAATACAATGCAGCTTTTGCAAAAAAAAAAGATAATTGGAACCGTAATTTATTCATAAAATCAATAGCTATAATATGATCAATTTCATTTGATAACTTTGTTGTAGCATAAGGATATATAAGTATTGTTTTTCATCAGCTCAATCCTCACGTGAACGACTTCCAAAGGCGCTACGTGAGTGAAGTGCGCCGCTGCAGCGAGATGGAGCGGAAACTGAGATGGGTGGGTGGCGAGCTGCCTGAGCCTCCTCCGCCGCCCAACCCCGCGAAGCGGAGCCTCACGCCCAGGGAAATCAACATGCTTGAGGTTAACAGAAGATATTTTGACGCCGTTCACTTGATCATAATCAAAGTCCACAAGTGAATCAGTTGTATATTAAGTCTTTGAGTCTATAGCCCAACCGTGCTGTTGCAATCATAATAAAAAAATGATTAAGCTGACGTTTAAAAATCTGTAATTATTGAATTACAATAGCATCTCAGGATACGGCTTCTGTTCGGAAAAAAAAAAATTTTCAACGTCTACCATTTTTAAATATATATCTGACCGAATGACGAAAAATACTCTTTACCCGTCATGGTAAGTGTTGGAATGTATTTTCGTAAATCGTTCTTGACTGAAATTCAATCGAAGACATTACAAATACAAAGTGCAAATCAATAGGTACGCACTAAATTGTGTATCAATTTATTTCTGTCATAAGTTTGTGTATAAGTTTATAAACTTGTACTACATAACTAAGTTATATAAACATCTGCTTACTGTCCTGCTGAATGACGCAAGTCATGCATTCCTGCCACAAAGGTTACGATCTGTAAAACAATAGTGTTATTGCAAAGATAATATAATCCACACTGCTCGATTGATCCAAATAATTAGAACACACGTTTCAACTGACATCAATACTTTCGACAATATGCCCATTCTCTCCTTTATCGGTTGGCGATACCAAAAGTTCAATACAAACGAGTACATTCTATTTAATAATAAGCTTCATTGAAAATATTTATAACATAAAAGGGCTGTCGAATATTTCGCTCGACAGCCCTTATGTGGCAATGGAGTTTCTTGGAACTTCTTTGAACACTTCAGCGTGACACGGATTTAGAAAAAAGCCGTGGTGGCCGAGTGGTTCGAGCAGTTGCCTGCGACACAAAGATCGTAAGTTCGAATCCCGACTGTACCAATGAGTTTTTCTGAACTTAAGTACAGTGATTAGTCACACCACGAGCTTTACGGTGAAGGAAAACATCGAGAGGAAACCTGCATACGTCTGAGAAGAAATTCAAAGGCGTATGTACAGTCGTGCTTGAGTAACGGCGATGGACTCGCCATCTGTCACGATGGCACCTAATATACCTCTGGCGGAAAGTGGGTGTGTGGGTATTACCTATACACCTCTGCCTACCCCTTCTGGGACCCTTGTGGGAAGGCGTGAGGATATATATATTATAGTCTCATTTGATAAATATGTATTATAATGATAAAAAATTAAATAGGGTTAGTAACGCATTCTTAATGCTTATTATAGGATAGCGGTTGTGTGCCACCCCTGGTGTACATGGAATTCTTAATTGTTACCAATATAAGTTTTTTTATGATATTTTCTAAGCTACAGAAAATACGTTAATGAGGCCGAGTCGAGGTGACCTTGACTTACCGCCCTTATGAACCGATTTTAAAGAATGCTTCACATATTTCTTGAAAGTGAGTTACGTGGTCAGTTAAAAACATATCTACTACACTACCAAGCTTCCTTAAACCCACATCATTCTTTATTTTCTGCTTCACACACATAGACCAAATAAAGTTGGGCTAACGTCAACCAATCACGAGATATACCAGATAGCTTTAGTAACAGAACAAACGGAATCCCGGTGAAATTCTCTTGCAAAGACAAGTTGGTGCAATAAATCAATATACTCCCAAAGTCGAAATCAAACGAATAGTTAAGCAGGAATGTGTAAACATGAGAACCAGTACATTTTATTTCATAGCAAAGAAACGATTCACCAAAACATGTGCTCTTTACAATCTGCACAAACCTTGAACGATCACAATAAGCGGATACTTATTTATAGTCAACAAAATTACGATAGGACATGCGATTAATCGATTGTTTATTTTAGGAGAGAATCGATTACATCGAGTCAGAGATTCAAGAGATAACTCGGAACGCGAGGAATCTGAAGAGCGACTACCTGTCGTTGATAGAGCTGAAGCTGTTGATTGAGAAGACTCAGATGTTTTTCCAAGATCACAGCGCGCAGAGGAAATTGTCGGCATCCGTGCAGATCTACAACAACGACGCTGTGTTGGGCCACCTCGGGTTTATTGCTGGAGTGGTGGCCACGGCGAGGGTGCCGTCCTTCGAGAGGATGCTCTGGCGCATATCACACGGAAACATCTTCTTCAAACAAGCACAGATCGACCAACCTTTGAAAGATCCAATCACGGTATGCCTACTTGATCTTCTTTATGCGTATTGCGTAGTTTACCAGCGAAATTCATTTCATTAATACATTTTCTTTCTCCAACAAAATACAACTTGTCCAGCTAATATCTCCGTGCCAAATTTCATCTAGTTCTGCTCAGTAGTGTTTACGTTTCCTTTGAAAGAAATAACATTTCGCATTTTAGGCTTGTTAAATTAGCTGAAATATGTAGTCTGTTGACACATATAATTATTGATGCATTTAGCATTAAGTTCAGTCCCGAAATCATTTCTTTTTCGGACCGGGGCAGAAACTTGATAATGGTGTCCCGTCTAAAGCAGTCAACTTAGGACTTGTTCGAAAACGATATGAAAGTCTTAAAAACTTAAAAGATTAATAATTGATATAACAATGCACGCTGGTTGATAGGCGCTTTGTTCATAACTATTTTATTTTTAATTTTGACGTTTCCTGGAACTGCGTAAAAGCAAGCTTTGGCGCCCAAGTTTGCAAGTTGCTTAAAACTATGAAACATCTTCCACTAATTAATAATTTATCTATTGCTGATCAGTTACCATATTTCTAAGAAAAACTTTCAAGCAAGTACTGTTATTGACTGCAATACTAGAATGCAAATTTCTTATTGCTCATTTTAGTAAAACCTACAATGAAAAGTGGAACAAATACAATAGAAAAGCCTGTTACAGGCTATACGACTTGAAATTGAAACAAAAAGTCATATATACTCGTATTACGCGAAGTCACTGCGTAAATAAGACTGTGGTTTGATGAAATTTGGAAGTAGGTGAGTAACCAGATGCAACAGATCTCTTCAGCACTATACCGCGTTCGTGGATCTACTTTATAAATATCTCAGTCCAGGGAATGATACATTGCATCCTGACTTCATACACTCGACAGTAGGCACGCAAATCAACACTGAATAGCGATATTTCGTTGTAATTACAAGCAACGGCTGGCTTTGAAAAACAAATGCAAGCTCATTTCACATTGAACAGGAATGGAATATGTATAGTGATTTATTGTTCAAGTTCTCAATGTATCTATTTTGCTTTAAATAAATTAACACTTTAAATATTTGAACTAAAACGCTAAGGTGCGTTTAGATTTATGGCTAGAGATACAGTCGAGAGCGATGTTTTTAATGGAGCGCACAAATTGTACGTTTAACGTCAACGAAAATAACTGTTACATAAATATGTAACGGTTTCACTAAAATAGATTATTATCCGTTAACGAGGAACGTTACGACGGTTGTAACGGCGGCGCTGAAGATGAAATTATTAAGTAAGGAATACATTTGGCCGTTTTCTTAGTTCTGTTAATTACATGATATTCAAATATAGGGTTTATGTAATAGATTTTATGATTTTTTTCCGCAACGTGACTTATGGCGAATCATTCAATTATATATACGTCTTTGAATCTCTTCTAAAACGTATGCAGGTTTCCTTTCGTTGTTTTCCTTCACCGTAAAGCTCTTGGTGTGACTAATCACTGTACTTAAGTTAAGAAAAAATTACAGGTACAGTTGGGACCCGAACTTGCAATATCTGTGCTGCAGGCGGCTGCTCAAACCCTTCGGCCACCACGCCTCCCTTCTATATAATTATATATATATATATATATATATATATATATATATATATATATATATATATATATAATTCTTGGGTTTTTTTCATTCTATAGTAATGATGAAAGATACGATATCCAAATAAGGTCACGCTGGAACCTCGTCCTCTTTTGACACACTAATGACATATTTGAGTCGTTAATGAGTATTGGAAAAGCTTAGATCTCTATCTGGTATAAGGCTGTATTTAAACTGAAAACATAATTACGATATAAGTTAATGTCCCCAGTAGTCCGCCTCGTGGCCGGACGTTCACCCTATCCGTATATTATATTGATTTTTTGACGTTAGCGTAGTTACCTTTTTATAAGCTAAGTTTTGCTTGGTAAAAACTTTTTTTTTTTATTTACCAGACATAGTGTGGCTTACTGTTATTCAGTAAGTAGAGTCAAGTCAAGAGTAAGGGTCAGAAACTGTTCTATACGCCCAAGCTAAGCTCTTGAAATCCAGTATAAAACAATACAATTGTCTTATTGTAACAATCGTTATAATTAATAGAGCATCCAAATCAAATTCATATTTGGAAGTCCCGAATAACTAATTGGAGGATTATCATGCCATGAAAACTACAAATATCTGTGTGTTTAAGTTTAAGCTATGTATAAGCTATTTATACATACATATCATCACGCCGAATACCTAACGGAGTAGGCAGAGGAATAGAGCGGTTGTTTTCTCTAGACTTACATACTTCTTTCGCTTTGTCCACATTTATTAGTCTCTTCATACATGCTCGCTGATTTCGAGAATATTTTGATAACGCTAGAAAAGAAACGAACCCTTATAATATATATATATATATATATATATATATATATATATATATCCTCACGCCTTCCCACAAGGGTCCAAGGGTAGGCAGAGGTGTGTAGGTAATTCCCACACACCCACTTTCCGCCAGAGGTATATTAGTTGCCAACGTGACAGATGGCGAGTCCATCGCCGTTACTCCAGCACGACTATACATACGCCTTTGAATTTCTTCTCAGACGTATGTAGGTTTCCTTTCGATGTTTTCCTTCACCGTAAAGCTCGTGGTGTGACTAAACCCTAATAATAAGTATGTATAATGGTGTTTTAACAGAATAGAATAGAAATACTATGATGATATAATTAAAGTACTATAGTAAATAGTGTTATAGAAGAGTGAGTTCTTCTTTCACATGTATTTTCATACATACAAGAAGGTCTCACAAACAAATATCGTTACAACATGTAATTGGCAAATAATTTCCAATGTAATATCTTAATCTGTCATGTTGGCACCTAATATACCTCTGGCGGAAAGTGGGTGTGTGGGTATTACCTATACACCTCTGCCTACCCCTTCGGGGACCCTTGTGGGAAGGCGTGAGGATATATTATTATATAATATCTTAATTAAGTAGCAACAATTACAAAAACAGTTGAAACCAACCTCTAACAGAAAACATATTTTTGCCAAATCAATATCCCGTGGCAACGTGCCAAGAAGACTAGCAGCATTGCCACGCTGAATGGCAGTGCTAATTCTCTGGGCAATCATTGCTTAATTCCTAACACCTAAGATTCCAACCTAAATCACTGTACAAAAATATCAAAACCGATAACGTTTTCCATCCAGGGTCATGAACTCCAAAAGACAGTGTTTGTGGTGTTCTTCCACGGGGAACAGATCAAGCTGAGGGTGAAGAAGGTATGCCATGGTTTCCAAGCTACCCTTTACCCATGCCCAGCCACATACAAGGATCAACAGGATATGCTCTCCGGCGTGGAGTCCAGGATTAAGGACTTAGAAATGGTGAGAATTTTTATTAATGGGAAGACCACGTTCCTGGATCAAATCGATTGTACACTCAAAAAAACGTTAAGAGTGCTTGAACCGGCGAGCATGTATAAAGAGATTGATGAAAGTGGATGAAGCTAATGAGGTAGTCTAGAGAGAACTGGCGCTCAGCTCATGGGGTAGACAAAGAGACAGTTTTTTTAAGACTTGTATGTACACTTCTTTTGCTTCATCTACATTCATAAAATGACAAGAAACCTACATAGGTTTAGAAATCCAAAGTCGTATTTATAGCTGTACTTGAGAAACATGACACAAGCAATATTCTCGCCACCTGGCAAATTGGCACCTTAAAAAATATATCACCGGTTAAAATTGGATGTGTGGGCCAACCCTTTGGAGACCCCTGAGGAAAGGAAAGATTGCAAGTTCGAATCCTTACTGTTCCTATAACTTTTTCTGAACTTAAGTATAGTGAGCAGCCTATGAGCTTAACGAAGAAGGAAAACACCGAGAGAAACTTTTCGACCCCAACCTTAGTATCTTAATATTTTGACACTAGATGTCGCTTTATAAAATTAGCACGCGCTGTCATATTCTATGTAATTAATACCATCGTCGTTCAACCCGCCAAGTGATAATATTCCCAACTTCCAGGTATTAGAGCAAACCGAACATCACAGGCGCCTAGTGCTCACGAACATAGCTCGCGACATAAGTACTTGGATGGTGGCTGTTCGAAAGGAGAAGGCCATATACCACACATTGAACATGTTCAGTATGGACATTGTGAAGAAGTGCCTTATTGCTGAGTGCTGGGTGCCGAGACGCGACCTGTTTATTGTACAACAGGCTCTGGATGATGGTGTGGTCAGTATCAATCAGTAAGAGGCGGAATTATGCGCGATCCGTTAAGATGAAGAAACAAACTTGTAGCAATTATATTATTAATGAATTTTAATATAACGGACTACTTCAAAGTAAAGAACACTCGTAAGAGGCACTTAATATATAGCGTGTGTTATCAAATGAACAATAGCATAGAGAAGTATGCTATGTCAAAGTACATTCGTTACCAACTTGTCAAAAACTATTTATTCTTCACGTTTTGTTTCAGAAAACAGCTGGTAGTCCAATCCCGTCATTCCTAAACAATGTACCAACGAGAGAAATTCCACCTACTTTTAACAGAACTAACAAATTCACCAAAGGTTTTCAGAACCTCATCGATTCCTATGGAATTGCCAGCTATAGAGAAGTAAACCCAGGTAATTAGAAACAAATTATTTTCACGCAAAAAATGCTCTTACTTTGAATTACCAAACAAAGTTTTATATCCTCACGCCTTCCCACAAGGGTCGCAAAACAAGACCGGTAGCTGCCTGCGTCCATAGGCGCATGGTCTTCGCTCGGTCGACCTTGATTTTAACTGTCCCTATAATTTTGAAGTGAATAATGTTTTGACCTAAGTCAAATGCTACTCAGTTACTCCTGGTGTCTGCACCGAAGTTTAAGACTATTCTTCGTTTCAGCTCTGTATACGATCATCACATTCCCTTTCCTTTTCGCGGTCATGTTCGGTGACGTCGGTCATGGCATCATCATGACCGTGTTCGCTGCGATCATTGTCTGTTTCGAGAAAAGACTCTCAAAGACCAAAAGCGATAACGAAATCTGGAACATATTTTTTGGAGGGCGCTATATTATACTGCTCATGGGAATATTCTCAATGTACACTGGTTTGATATACAACGACATGTTTTCAAAGTCACTGAATATCTTCGGAAGTAGTTGGAAGAATGTCTATGATGAGGCAACGCTTACAAGAAATAGAAGCCTTATGCTGGACCCGGCTGAGGCTTATACGCAAACTCCTTATCCTTTCGGATTGGATCCTGCATGGCAGGTTAGTATTCCTACCTTAATGTCTTAATTATTATGTATTTATTTATTATTTTATCTAGTTTAATATCTTCTGTTATCAACTGTTCGATTTTTACTTTAAATTATAATATATATAATATATATAATAATAATATATCCTCACGCCTTCCCACAAGGGTCCCCGAAGGGGTAGGCAGAGGTGTAATACCCACACACCCACTTTCCGCCAGAGGTATATTTGGTGCCAACGTGACAGATGGCGAGTCCATCGCCGTTACTCAAGCACGACATACGCCTTTTGAATTTCTTCTCAGACGTATGTAGGTTTCCTCTCGATGTTTTCCTTCACCGTAAAGCTCGTGGTGTGACTAATCACTGTACTTAAGTTTTAGAAAAACTCATTGGTACAGTCGGGATTCGAACTTGCGACCTTTGCGTCGCAGGCAACTGCTTGAACCTTTAACTTATCTTTAAATTATCTTTTTTTTTTATATACGACAAGAGTGGCAAACAAGCATACGGCCCACCTGATGGGAAGCGGTTACCGTAGCCTATCCACGCTCACGATACCGAAGTATCACTTGCGCGTTGCCACTCTGTGTTCGAAGAGTTACAGTGTGTTGGCAGCATTAAGTCCCTTTGCTTCCAACACCATGTAACAAACCTCCCCCCTCCCCAAGGAGCTCATTACTGGAAACCTTATTCACCGCGTAGGAACACAACACAATAAATTGTGTTATTTGGCTACGGACTTCTATAAGGTGGAGGTCCTGCCCCAGTCTGGCAGCTCCAAATTTTAACGGGAAACCCGTTATGCCCTACCTCTCTTCTATCTATAATACTATAGTACAAATAGGATCTATCACACAAATGACAGGTATTCGAAGCGGGAATCGAACCCGCGACCTCATGTTTCCCAGTCTGGAACCCTAACCACTAGAACAGGCGGCCGTCTGAATATCTTATGAACATATCTTTTGAGTTAATCCAGCTAATAATCTCTATGCTAAATTCAATTGTATAGCTTTATGCGTGTAAAACGGATATACCTCCCCAAAGTTTTCCATATGTATAATATTAGTAGGAATGCCTAATTGGTGTTATTGGCATTGAATGTCAAGTTAATTATCGGAGGCTATACAAAATAAATGCGTGTATTGGTGTGGTGCAAAGCTTTATAAATTATGACGTTTTGTCGTTTCAGTTCGCATCAAACAACATAATCTTCCTGAACTCATTCAAGATGAAGCTGTCAATAATATTCGGAGTAATACACATGGCCTTCGGTGTAACAATGAGTGTGGTAAACTTCAAGTAATTACTGTATTCATAGAACATAGACTAGATCACGATATGCCAAATGTTAATTCAAACGAAGATGATATTTAACGGATGTTTGATCCACAGTTTCTTCAAGAAACCGGAGCTGATCTTCTTGCAGTACATACCCCAAGTGGTGTTCCTGCTCCTGTTGTTCTGGTACCTGTGTATCCTGATGTTTATGAAGTGGACCATATATTCGGCTGTGGCTGAGGGTAAGCTTATTCCAGGCTTAGAAATTTACGTCTCGGGCATTTATTACGGTTATAGAAATTTATTTCTCTTAAGAATTTACAAATTCACTTACAGAGATAAATAATATTATAGTTAGGTTAATGTAGTGTCGGAAAGCGTAATAGGTATATTTGTTAGTAATTATAATAAAATTATATTTATTATCCACTAAATAAAATTCTGCGACACGTCTGCTTACTACGCCTCCCGACACTCGAATTTTGCCCGCGTCTTCTTTCTATAGCTAAGACGATTTGATCTAGTGGTTTCTGAACACTCCAGGCACCTCGTATTACACGCACTAGATATTGCGTTAAATAGCTGTTTTACATCATAAGAAGGAAAGCTTAGTCTAGAGAAAATAGGCCGTCTACTCTTGTTTCTTACTCTTGAGAAACTGGGCCGTATAATATGCTAGTATGCTTAAGTTCTGTGAGAATTATTTGTGGACTACGGAATGCCTCACTCGCCTAAGAAACACAACACTATCTAAGAACTATATGACAACGATCTTTAGTAGGAAAAAACTACTATGGCATCTCAAATATAGACCGGGCGATTCAATTTTATCGGCCTACGCGTCAAGTCTTAAGAAATCCACTGAAAAAAGCATTGTCTTATCTATTGTCGCTTGTTTTTCCTAGATCCGGCCCTAGGCACCTCCTGCGCACCATCCGTGTTGATTATATTCATTAACATGATGCTGATGAAGAAGTCTGAGATCAAACCTCCTTGTCAGGAGTTCATGTACGACGGCCAGGATGCGTTGCAAAAAACCTTCCTAGCAGTAGCCTTCTTGTGTATACCAGTCATGTTGTTCGGGAAGCCTGTGTACCAAATGTTACAGGCTAAGAAGCAAAAGGTATATAACGTCATATATATAACGTCATCGTATATAACGTCATTACTTATTATTCTGAATGTTTCTGAAACTATTATATATTATATACATACATACATACATACATATCATCACGCCAAGTAACGGGGTAGGCAGAGAGTATAGTGCGCCAGTTCTCTCTAGACTTACATACCTCTTTCGCTTCGTCCACATTCATCAGTCTCTTCATACATGCTCGTCGGTTTCGAGTACTCTTAACGTTCCCGTCCTTCAGAGTCCGATCTATTTGATCCAGGTAGTTGGAACGTGGCCTTCCTCTGCCTCTTCTTGCACACACTTTTGCTTTGTATGTCTGTTTCGTCAATCTTTCTTCACTCATCATTTCTATGTGTCCAAACCAACGTAACATGCCTTTCTTCATCTTTACAATCACGCCCTCATTCACGCCAGTTGATTTGCGAATCTCTTCATTGCGGATTCGATCCAATATCGTTACGCCGCACATTTTTCGAAAAGATCGCATCTCGACTGCATTCAAGCTATTTTCATACTTCCTCTGACATACCCAGGATTCGCTGCCATACAATAAGGTAGGTACCAATATCGCGTTGTGGACAGCAACTCGAGCATTCTTGCTCAGACTTTACCGCCCATCAACGCCGACAAGGCTCCATTCACCTTATTTCCGGCAGTTATCCTTCTTTCAATATCTTTTTCATACTTTCCATCTCGTGTGAACATGCTTCCAAGATATACAAATTCATTCACTTGCTCTAGAATTTGCCCATTTACCGATATAGCACACTCGGTCACTTGTTCATCTCTTTCGAATACCAGAACCTTAGACTTGCCAGCGTTTAGGCGCAGCCCCTTCTTTTCACATTCTACTACATTCTACTACTTTTATATACAATATAAAATACATATTTCGGCCTATGTTCTTTATAGACTTTGAAACTAAAATCTGTGTGCCCCAAATCGTTTAATTTAAAAGGCAATAATGCGAAAATGATACTAGGCCACAAAACAATAGTTTAAAATTTGTAAATTTTTTAGGCATAGTAGCACTTTCACACATCTGAACTTTATCCAAACATGTAACGAGAACCCCTTATGTTCTTAGTCGAAGCTCTTTGCCAATAGACCAGTGGCCGTTATGGTTATCAACATAAGAGCTAAGTCCAGATATCTCATTTGTTTCTCTTGGCACGTACAAATACATAAAAAATCTGCAAGAAGCAAATGGAAGGAATTGCATCAAATACCGCTGACAGGAGCCCCTTATAATTATGATATTAATCTGTGATCTATCAGATAAATTACGTATATATTGTGTGGTATTCCAGCAATATCAACAAGGAGTTGAGAGTGGTGAAGAGGCGGAACCAGTAGATCCTCACGAAGAAGGAATGGGTGAAATAATGATAACTCAAGCAATCCATACGATAGAGTACGTTCTCGGCACAGTGTCGCATACAGCATCGTATCTACGTCTGTGGGCGCTGTCGTTAGCGCACGCTCGTAAGTTAGCCAAACTTTGATAATTAGGATCAACTATTTCAATAACGAACTTATTAATAGACATGAAACAATTATTATTGATATTATCGTACCGATAATAACGTGTTGCTTTAAAACGATATCAATACAGTATATATAATATCCTCATACCTTCCCACAAGGGTCCCCGAAGGAGTGGTACCCACACACCTTTTGCCAGAGATATATTTAAGGCGCCACCGTGACCGATCGCAATTCCATCGTCGTTACTCATGCACGACTATACGTATATACTTTGAATCTCTTCTCAAACGTATGCCGGTTTTCTCTCGATGTTTTCCTTCACCGTAAAGGTAATGGTGTAACTAATCACTGTACTTAGTTCAGAAAAACTCATTGGTACTGTCGGAAGTCGAATCTGCAATTATTAGACATCGGGGCTTGAAACCATGAACAAAAATCTTCAACCCAATTGATAGTAAACTTTATCATGGATGTATTAATTTCAATCTGAGGTTATTTTCTCTTGTAGAGCTGTCAGCTGTCTTGTGGCAACGTGTCCTGCGGATGGGTTTTGGTAATTCCTTGGCGAGTGCAGTGTCGCTCTATGTAATATTTGGCGTGTGGGCGTTCTTCACCCTCGCTATATTGGTGCTCATGGAAGGACTGTCAGCTTTCCTTCATACGCTGCGTTTGCACTGGTATGTTTTAGCAATAATTACGAATATATCATAATTATACAGTCTTTGACTACTCCAACCACGCGGCCAACATGGCTATATATTAAGTTCAACCCTTGTGAAAAGGCAAGCAGAGTATTATAGGTAACACTGCCGTGAATATATTTAGATATATTCAATCAACGTGAGAGATGGCTAGTCTATCGCCGTCTCACCGACACGAATGTACATCTCCGAAATTAAACTGTAACTTTTCTCACGATGTGTAGATTCACCGTGTAAAGTTCTTTTTGTCTTAAATCACTGCACTGAAAATATCATTCGTTCAGACCGATGGGGTTTGAACTTACAGTCCTAATTTTATGTGTCAATATTTAGTAGGCCATCACGATTCTTTGACACTACAAAATTCTACCTTCGATTGACCTGTTATATTATTAGTATACATTTTATCTTTCAGGGTGGAATTCATGAGCAAATTCTATGAAGGTCAGGGGTACGCCTTCGTACCTTTCTCATTTTCTGCGATTTTGGAACAGGAAGATGACGAGAAGCCAGTTGAAGCCAACGGAGTGCCGCCGGAGTGACCTCAGCTTCACTTCCAGTAAACATATCTCTAGTAATTTGAGAAAAGTTAGTCACGAACAAATTTGTATCAATTTCAACTTATCTCTTTTAACCAAAGAAGAGAATAGAAGCGAACAATATAATTCTACATACAATTTTGTCAATTAGAGTAATGTGTAGATGTGCTAGACTAAACAGTTGACGTACGAACAATCTATGAATACAAACGACTTGCCCTTAAATAGGTTTTCCAAAAGCAAGGAGCATTAAGATGCCGTTTTATAACAATGATATAAATACATAACTTTATGGTCAATTATCGCTTCTTACCGTTTTATTTATATACCGTCCCCATGTTAAGGCGAGATGGGATGGAAAAATCGAACGAAAGTATTCACGGATTCACTTGTCAAAGCAAATGAATTTAATTAAAAAACAATGTTGTATTTTTCTTATATGCAAAGGCTAAGAAATAAGAACGATTTTATATCTACAAAACGTTAATGTGGATAATAATTTTTCATATCAATTTTGTTTATTAAGGATCGTAAATTTTTTTATGTAGCATACATGTATACAGAAGCTAAATCTCGGATAACTAATGAATCTAGTTAAGATTCATCTTAACTAGATTCATTAGTTATCCGAGACAGAATCCATCTTCAAGAATCAAGTATCAACATTTCTGATCTACGATATTTTTGTTAAAGTATGATTACATAGTAGTGTGTAATGTAGTACAACCGTTCAAATTTATAGTAGCTAGATCGTTTGTTTACAAAGCAAGCTTAAGCAGACACTGCATCGCGTCAAGTATCTCCTTCAAATGGAATATTTATTCCACAAGAGTGATTCGCAACTTTATTCTTAGTAGTAATTAAGGATATTGGATTTAATATAACTTTAGATGTAAGAGATATTGTTATTTTTGTTGATTATAATTATTTTATTCAGTTATCAGTACGTTACCACCGTGTGTAAGTGTATTATCATACTTCTCTACTCTATCTATATCTGTTCACAATAACAACTCCCACATGACGAACCTTTAGTTTTCTTCAAAATTATATCTAAGTACAACTTTGCCCTACTGGGATCAGACTAATAATTTTGTACTGGTTCAGTCAAACATCGTTGAATGGCGGGACTTTAAGACATAAACCATGCCCATGATTATAACCTAACATAACCTTTCCTTGGCTACAAGCTGGATACACAAGTTGTTCTCACCACGAATCTATCATCCAGCCTATTAGTTTATTGCACTTAGACCTCGCCCTTGGTTGGTCATAGCCTAACATCAAGTATTAAATAGTAGTCTTTGACCTAACATTTTCAAAATTGTCATGTGTCATTTGTTATAATAAGATCCTCACGCCTTCCCACAAGGGTCCCCGAAGGGGTAGGCAGAGGTGTATAGGTTATACCCATATACCCACTTTCCGCCAGAGGTATATTAGGTGCCAACGTGACAGATGGCGAGTCCATCGCCGTTACTCAAGCACGACTATACATACGCCTTTTGAATTTCTTCTCAGACGTATGCGGGTTTCCTCTCGATGTTTTCCTTCACCGTAAAGCTCGTGGTGTGACTAATCACTGTACTTAAGTTCAGAAAAACTCATTGGTACAGTCGGGATTCCAACTTGCGACCTTTGCGTCGCAGGCAACTGCTCGAACCACTCGGCCACCACGGCTTATTTGTTGTCATTTGTTGAGATATTTAATAAACTTCTATTTGCATGATAAATCATAGATTAGGATTTTAAAGCGAAAAGGCACTGTACCAATCTGACGTATGTCTATATATTATGTTGATAGTTAAGCACGAAAAATCGGGTGAGCGTCTGTTGTTGAACACGGAAAGAAATGTATGTAAAAAACTACAGAAAGATATTTACATAAATCGTTTGAGGGAATGTGACAAATAAGAATATATGATATTCTTGTATTTCAGTCTTCAGTAAGTTATAATATCGACTATCCCAACACGTGACATCGTCTGACATATGTCTATAGAGCTACGTTTCTACCGACAGGCAACTATGATGATTGTAATCTCACATATTGTATTTCTTTAAGCAGACCTCTTGCAAGCTATTAACGTCTTTACGACGGTACATTGACTAGTAGTAAATCTTCTCGAAATATCGTCTATCGTCTCGATGCCTAATCGCGTGGGATGCAATTTTTTTTATATTCACAGAAATTTTAATAAACGGTAGAAGTAGCAAATACCATCGAGCTTTAATATTTTTTATATACACAATATTAACGGCATACAACAGCTGACATCACTGAGACATACACGCATATAATTTTACACCATTCCTCAATAAAGAGATTTTATCGAAAAACATGTGTTATTTCGTACCAACCTCGTAAATCAATACGCATTTTCTGTACGACAATTAAGGAATATTAAAAATGGTTGATTAAAAACATTAAATTATACTATGAGGAACATGCAAAATTACTGAAATAAGAATGATGAAAGAATGTTTTATGTATGAGGTATCATAATTATTATGTATCGATAAAAGCAATTTTCAATCTTTGAAATATTAATACAAATGAAACTACAATATAACTCCACTTCTTTAACTAAAATAAAAAAATACATGGTGCATATTACATTACCATAATTTTTTATGAAAAAATCCTCTACAAAAAACATCTGTCAATTCTTACAGGACTTATGTAACCTATATAAAATGCTATAATTATGTATGTACATATATACTGTAATTATATTTGTCAAATAATGTATAGCACAATAACTTCGGCAAGTCACTATGGATTCAATAAAACTGTCTACAGTTCATGTTACAAATATTTCGCAAGCAATTTTCACCATTATTGCCATTTACTTTAAGACGAACGCGTAACATAGCTATCCCTACTCAAACTAGTCAAATACCAGTTGATTTTACCTATTATTTAAACCTAAAATATGTATATGAAAGTACATCCACGACAAGGTTTTATAAAAAAACTCCCTTCTGATTCTATCAAAATGGATTTCCTTTCTAATAAATCCAACACTACACCACAAAAGTACGCAATACAGGTATTTAAATTTATATAATTTCGAAGTTTTCAACCTCCCTAACCATATCGAACTATAATTATAGTTACAAAACATAACTATTAAAGTTCGTTGCTCTTTCGCTTTACATTACAGACACCACATCACGGACAATATGACAAATTCTGAGAATATCCAATCCGACATACAAAAGCTTAACTACTCTGTTAGTTATATATACAAAAGCCTCACTTGAAATTTCACCTCTAAAACTAGTACCACTGAGTCCAATTCCTCATACACCTCTGCGATCCTGGTGTAAATGCGCTTCAAGCGTTTCTTAGCCTGCGTAGTAACGCTTTCAGCGCTTTATTCCTGCGCTAGGAGCATCCATGCTTCTGCATCCAGTTGTTGTATCGAGCAACATCTGCGTCCGACACTGTGCGTCGTGTCTTTTCTATAGCTGTGCCCAGGTCCTCCTTGGTTACGGGCGCTTCTAACTCTGAACGCTTTAAGCGCCTAATCTGCTCCGGATTCTTGCCTGCTACTTTACGCCTCATTGTCATCATTGCTGCATCTCTGAAATTTTGTTTAATAGCACTTTAAATGGAGGTATTATTATCTCTTAAATTATCTCATTCAATCATTGATGATCTCAGGTTTCATTGCCTGGCCACCTTATAATAAATATAGAAATGTCACCAGGACCAGATGAAAATTCTTGTAGAGAAAAGAAGAAGAATTCCAGAAATTAATATAGGATACGTTGTTCCGAGAAACTCATTGGTACAAATGAGTTCTTTGAAGTCAATAGACCTTGATACGAAGTTCAGACGAGCAGTACTTGTGTTGAAGGCCACCACACACACACTCGAACCACTCGGCCACCCCAGCTTAAGAAAATAAAAATACCAATAAAAAATCAAATTGTACCCAGGTGAAACAGCAGGCCACAGCTAGTTATAGCTAAAAAAGGTATTCTTATTATTAATTAGTCTGGAGAAAGCCATGAGTAAACAAGAGCTATGTTAGGGTTGCAGGCGTTTTCATAGGATTTCATATAAAATATCGTCGTATCATCAGGGTAAGTTAGAATGTTAACCACTGACCTGCACAAGTTACTGATGTCAGAGCCACTGTACCCATCAAGTTTGGTCGCAAACTCTGCAAGCTTCACCTCCTCAGCCAAAGCCACTTCCCGAAGACACAGTTTTAAAAGCTTCTCTCTGGTTGCCTCTGAACATATAACCAAAGAATAATTACAATAATTCTGAGACTTAAAGTTTGATAGGAAAGAAGATTCGAGCAATAAGGGAATTATGGCAGATTTACATTTGACAGATAGCATTCTCGGTGTGTGCAGTCAACAAATTGTGTGTAGCTTAAAGAAAAAATATATAAATAAATATATTTTACGATAGTATAATTTATTCACTACAGAATGTAGTGACCGAAAAAACACTATGAGGATCCATTCGTATTGTTTTCCTTGTTCAGACGTAGGTATACTTCCTACTAAATAAATGCAGTATGTCCTTCATGGGAGATAGTCTAGTCATCACAATTGCCACTAAAATATTTGTCTCGGGTCTATAGCTATTTTTCTTACATCGAAAATCCTGAAGGAATCGTAATAAGGATAAACAAATATATAACCGTCAGGAAGTCCAATGTAGATCCTCTTCTCAAATCTTCTCCTGAACGCCTCGTCAATGTCCCACGGATGGTTCGTCGCTGCCAGCACCATAATAATCTTGTCTTGATGACTTGAAAATAACAGCTTTAGTCAAATATACTTCGCTTACTAGTAATTGATTAAAGCTACGCACGTGTGACACACTTGGTGCTGATTGCAGCAAGCGTTTAAATGCGGTAACCATCTACCATCAGAAGCACTGCATGTTCGTTTGCCATCAATTATCATTGTGGTAATAAAAAAATACTATATGCGTACCCATTAGTAGGTACCTAGTTGAGCTCAAGCTGGTCCAAATAAAGGGTCAGATTCATAGCAAAGCGTATTCGTGGAATCGTATTTGAAATGCCTCTTTCTTACAAAGCAGCAGCCAGTCCGTCCATTTGAATGAGAAGCTCAGCCTTGAACCTCCTCGAAGCCTCGTGCTCCGAGTCTGCGCCGCGGACTGCGCACAATGAATCCACTTCATCTAAGAAGATCGTGCTCGGTGCGTAGAACGCTGCCTGAAAATACATAATTAACTTCTATATTTTGGAAATGTCACGCAAAGACAGCTGGTCCTAAACGATGCAGTGGATCAGCGACTGCTAAACAATTCTACACTTACAATATAATCACGTAGTAGGTAATAGTGCATGGTTTGCCGTCAGGAATAAATCCCTGTCGACCCCTTCGAGTACCCGACATATCGCCTCAGACCCTTGAGGTGTCACACTAATTTTTTATTTAAAGATAGAGGCGAGTTGGTTTTATACCTAACCTTTCATAAATTGTACTCACCATATCAAATAACAACCGTACGAGTTTTTCAGAGTCCCCTCTGTATTTGGAGGTCAGTGTAGCGGATGATACATTGAAGAAGGTGGTCCTGCATTCAGTGGCGACAGCCCGAGCTAATAGAGTCTTGCCCGTGCCGGGAGGACCAGTTAGCAGGACGCCTTTCCAAGGTCTTCTGATGCCCTGGTGATTAAACCTTATACATTACACTTTAAAGCTTTAAAAAAAAGCACTTTTTAGAGAGGTAGGGCATAACGGGTTTCCCGTACGAATTTGGAGCTGCCCGACTGGGGCAGGACCTCCACCTTATAGAAGTCCGTAGCCAAATAACACAATTTTTTGTGGTGTGTTCCTACGCGGTGAATAAGGTTTCCAGTAATGAGCTCCTTGGGGAGGGGGAGGATTGTTATATTGTGATGGCAGCAGAGGGATTAGTCCCATTGTGCGGCCAACACAGTATAACTCTCCGAACACAGAGTGGCAACGCGCAGGTGATACTTGGGTATTGCAAGCGTAAATAAGCTGCGGTAACTGTTTTCCATCAGGTGGGCCCGTATGCTTGTTTGCCACTCTAGTTGTATAAAAAAAAAAGGCCTATAATCGGTAATAGCATTTTAAAAAGTGGTCATCATATACACGTTTTTCATTTTCCATATTGCTCGTTACACATTCCATTTGCCATACTATGTGTCAATAAAAGGCGGGATGTAGTTCCTGACTCACAGTACTTTATTTAAAACCACACTATGTTTCACGAATGGGCTTCTGCTTAGCTGAGCTGAGCCTTAGCTTATTTCAGACTATAATGTACCTTACTCCAAATTAATAAGTTAATTTTAACTCTCTAACATAATCTAACTGCCAAATTTCCATCATCCCTCCATCCATTACCATCCATCTAAATATACACCAGATCTTGAAGCGTCAACAGTCTGGATCCTGTTTTTTTTACTCTATCTACAATGAAATTCGTATATATCCAATAAAAAAGAGTATTCATTGACAGGTCCAGCCAAAGCACATGCTAGAGTGAACATGATGGCCTCGTTTTAAAATTATCATCGTGATCGCTTAAAATCTGACACGCAATAGAATGAGTCACCAGTTAGTACGATGCAAATGACACATAGGTTAAAATATAATTTAAGTACTGAAACTCAAAAGCCGTCTTATAAAACATAAGCATAGTCACACAAAATACATAAGTATGCCATGTGATAATCTTTGCGATGAATAACAAACAAAAATAAACAGTACTCGAAACCGACGAGCATGTATGAAGAGACTGATGAATGTGGACGAAGCGAAAGAGGTATGTAAGTCTAGAGAGAACTGGCGCTCTATACTCTTAGGGACTCTACATTAGGGACTTGGCGTGATGATATGTATGTATGTATGTATGTACACATGTTTTTTTTCATGATATATATAATACAACTAGCTGTCCTGCCCAGCTTCGCCAGCTTCGGGTCCAATTGTGATATAAGCTATCCCATCTTTTAAGTTGGGTTAAACTGCGGTGTGCAAGTTTTATTGAGATCGGTTAAGCAGTTTAGGAGCCCATCGCGGACAAACAACGTGACTCGTAATTTATATATATATATATGTATTAAAATTGCCAAAAAATCATACAGTGACCGTAGCTCTTATGTAGAACAATACTTGAGGATAACAAGTTTGCCGTGCCATCACTATATGCATGATTTACCCTACTTCTTCTCACTGCCATTTCAAGTGGATTACCAGAACAAGTAAGGTTCTAGTAACCACAGGCACACAATACCCAAAAGCAGAGAAATTTCACTGCGACCTTCTGTAAAGAGGAAGTACTGTCCCACTTAGACAATTCAAATTTAAAATTAGAGTTCCCAGAGTGCCTATCCTGTCTTAAATTTATTCTAGAGTTTCTAAACTAGAGTAGAGAGCTTACGAAAGGTAAGTAGACATACCTTAAAGTAATCAGGCATCACCAGAGGAAGAACCATCGCCTCTTGCAAGACGGACTTTGCATCGTCCAATCCTATGACATCCTTCCAGCGGACATCGGGATTCCTCTGCAAAATGTCCCTCTCCAAGGTCTCCACCAGATGTAGTTCATAGCCAGTCGCATCGAACACCTTCTCATCCTTTTCAAAGATCGTAACATCAGCGCCTTCTGTGGGTACATCATTCTTTCTGACAGTGGGTTTGATGGGTACTAATTGTTTCCCTCTGCTGTTCCTCGGTATCCTTTCGACTGATCTGCATTTCCTACCACTGCCTACAGACGAATTGGTAGATGAAGTTTTTCGACTGACTATTGAAGGCAACGTGGGTTGGATGTCAGGGTCTCGACGCCGGAGTGTGCCAGCCCATTTTTCTGTCGTGGGATCTGCCTGTTTCGCTTGATCGAACGGCTGCTCGGCAAACGTTGCTGCTTGCGTTGGCTTGACTACTGTAATTTGTGGTCACGTGGTTTAGTACACTGCTTTGCTAAGTAATAAAACAGCCCTTGTTCTATTACTTAGCAAACCACTGTACTGACCTTCCTCCAAAACATTATTTTATTTAGTTAACCTTAACTGGGCCCGATAACTGACCTAATTATTTAAGACATGCAATTAATATAAAGTTATTTACGTTAACATGCTATTCAAAAACAACTATAACAATTTATTGTTTTGTGACAAGGATCCCCGCAGGTAAGCAGAGGTGTAGTGGCTGTGTGGATACACCCACTTGTCGCTGGAGATAGATCAGATGGTGAGTTCATCGCCATTACTCAAGCATGACTATACATACGACTTTGAATTGCTTCTCAGACGTATGAAGGTTTCCTCTCGACCTTTTCCTTCACCGTAAAGGTCGTGGTGTGACTAACCACTGTACTTCAGTTCATAAAAACTCATTGGTACAGTCGGGATTCGAACTTGCGATCTTTTTGTCGAGGGAACTACTCGAACCACTGCTTTTTTTATGTATATATATACATTTTACCTTGTGTGGGCGGGTGCCTTGTTCCATTTGCAACGTGTGTGTCAGGTTGTTGTCTGGCCCTTTCTCTCCTGGCGTCGCTCCTCTCCGACCTGAGCCCATCCCGCGGCGGTCCTTGGGTAGTTCCGCCCGTATCACTTCGCTTGGTGGACATACGGGCGAAGCCAAAAGGCATCCGGTCTGACATCATACGGTCCATCATGCGGGCCATTTGGTGAAACCCTGACGCGGGGCTGTAAAAAGTAATGTTAATGTAGACATACTCAGTACGGATATTGCAGGTTCAAACCCTGTTATTTCAATGAGATTATTTGAATATTAAATACAGTGACACATCACGGGCTTCGCTTATCACACATATCAAGCCACATGTCCCTTACGGGGCAAAGATGATAGAGGGCCATTTCTCTCTAGACTTACAGACTTGTTTCGCTTTATCTACATCAATCAGTCTTTTCGTGCATGCTCGCCGGCTTCGAGTACACGTGACGGACTTTCTGAGCTAAAGATTGCAGTTTCGATGCCCGCCCGTAGAAAACATTTGTATGTTCAGCATATTCTTTTGTCTGAATGCAATCTAGGTATATATAGATACATGCTCGTTTATCTTTCGCTGTAATATACATACTACCTAAAACAGACGCTCTCCAAGTAACGTAATTATAATGCGTTGTATTAATACGGCTACAATGCGCTCTGCAAGAAAGCACCAGACGCGCGGCTGTGAGAGAAGAATGGCGCCGTGTGGTTAGGCTTTCCACACAAGAAACGACAGCCACGACCACTCTGCCAAGAGAGTAACGACGAAGAAGAAGAACAAGAATGAGGTGTTAATACTTATAAGCTGGTACCAAATTGCATTTTAAAGAATTTAGACGTCTACAAACTCAACCACATACGTCTAACTACGACTATTACGATCATAACACTATATTGAACTTGACCTAAATAAGTATACGTCACGCCGAGTAGGTAGCGCCAGTAATATCTAGATTAGCATTGAGATTAGCTCTTTTCTGTTTCGCTTTCGGCCTCGAAGGGAAGGCAGAGTAGTAACACACCCCTATAAGCCGGCCAGATATATTTAGGTGTTAACGTGACAGACGGTGAATCCATCACAGTTCCTCAACACGGCAATACATACGTCTCTGAATTTCTCCCGAAACGTATAGACGTTTTCTCACGATGATTTCTCTCACTGTAAAGCTTGTGGTGTGATAAATCACTTTTCAGAAATACTCGTCGGTAACTCGGTATTGGAATCTGCAATATTTGCGTTGTAGGCGACTTCTTGATCCATTGAATTGAAATTGAAAACCATGAAATCCCTCAAATTTAATATACCTATTAAAATATCTACATAATATTAAGGACCCATCCTATAATCCGACACTTAGCTCGCTACTCTCTACTCAAATATTTATACTTATCCATTGTTCCCAAACAACAAAGGTAACGAAACTAGGTCTAAGGTCAGTAGCCTCGAAGGTCATAAACCTTACCCGAATAAGGAGTCATGTTGAAAGAACGGCCTCAGCCCCCCAACATTTGGATACAGAAAGTCACCAAATCCGAAATCCATTTTCCGCCTTGCTAATCTTAGGTAATTGACTAACATATGTGTGTTTGCTTAAAGCCACATTGAAATGGGGTCAAGTTTTTTTCTCAGGAACAAAACTATGGTATAAGTGTCATTACTATGATGAACTGGGTTGTAGGAAATTCGTGTGCTATTTGACAGGTTTGTTTTGGTATTGTTGCCATGGCGACGCGTTTCCGGAACCAAGGGCTGAGATTTGATGCGTGTTTCGCGAGGATTAGAATTTCGTAATTTGTTCCCTATACTTATGCGTTTAAGATTTTAAATGTTATGTCAGTATTACTTGGAACGATATTATGTATTGTAAAATTACGCATCTATTGGTTTTCCCTACCTTATACAATCTAAATAATAGGTATTTAGATTGAATTGATTTAGATTTAAATTTAAAATACCTATATTTAGATTTAAATTTAAATTAAATATAATAAATTAAATACCTATATTTAGGTTTATGTTACAATATAGGATCTGCTTTAAAGATGGTGGTCATTATCAGCCCTGCCAAATTGTTGTTCAATGTGCCATTGTGAAGCGTGGCGGGGAACACCTTGTATTTTTCTTTACATACCACATTAATGGCAAACAAGCGGTTACCACCGCCGAGCAGATGCTTGCAATACGAAGATTGCAAGTTCGAAACCCAAGTGTACCTATGAGTTTTTCCAAACTAAAGTACAATGATTAGACACACCACGAGCTTTTACGGTGAAGGAAAACACCGAGAGGAAACCTGCATAAGATTGTGATTTTTTTTATATATAAACTCGTACATATGTAACGGCGACGGACTCGCCATCTGTCACGGTGGCATTTAAAATATATCTCTGGCGGAAAGTGGGTGTGTGGGTACTACCTATACACCTTTGCTTATCACTTCGGGGACCCTAGTGGGAAGGCGTGAGGATATATGACATACTATTTTTTTTTAATATTCTTTTTATTAATTTATTTCCATTTTCCTTCTATACAGTATCTTTGATCTGTGCGACAAATACGACAAAAATATATTATTATATAATAACGTCAAGAGTACTCAAAACCGACGAGCATGTATGAAGAGGCTGATAAATGTGGACGAAGCGAAAGAGGTATGTAAGTCAAGAGAGAACTGGCGCTCTATACTCTCTGCCTACCCCGTTGGGGACTCGGCGTGAGGTATATAATAACACGGGTGATATAATGGGCACCCTGGCTAGAGGTCTCGCCATTGACCGGTTAAGTAGCAAAATTTCCCGGAACTCACGCTACGAGAGACGATACAAAAAAAAACAATGGGCACAGTTAGTGTTATCATATTCGCTATATGAATTGTTTCTGCCTGTAGCTATATTCACCCCATAACACAAAAATATAACTACTGAACTCTGAACTGGTAATTATTTATCGATTCATGTCAAAGGTGACTGAAACTATAGAATTAATTTACTAAATAGTTTTATTAATTTCCATCGACCTACTTCTATCCGCCATATGACTTCTCTGACTGACGTACAACTGTTATCTTTTATTTTGTCTATACTATAAGCTCTCGTACTTGGGCATTTAAGCCAGAAATTATTTTCAACGATTTTAATTGATACTCTGGGCCTTAGAATTTTTTTATCTGTTTCTTTCGTAATCTTGGATACAAATAAAAACGTTTTATTTTTATAATTGATATTTTATAATATATATTTTTATATATCCTGACGCCTTCTCACAAGGGTCCCCGAAGGGGTAGGCAGAGGTGTATAGGTAATACCCACCCACCCACTTTCCGCCAGAGGTATAATAGGTGCCAACGTGACAGAAAACAACAAAAACTCATTGGTACAGTCGGGATTCGAACTTGCGACCTTTGCGTCGCAGGCAACTGCTCGAACCACTCGGCCACTACGGCTATATTTTTAGTTTATAATATTATTTTTATATTGTTATTATATGTAAATATATAAGACCTAAAATTATTATTATAATTATAAAAGCCTTCTTAGTAATCCGTCAAGAGTCCTGTAACGATCAATTTAAGGTCCCCTGTTACGTACTACCTACCTAGTTTTTAAGCTTTAATAGATAATAAACCTTTTCACAACATCTCGCAACAATCAAAGTGCTTGAGGAAGTTGCAACAAGGCAGTGAAATTATTGTTTACACCCTTCGATAGAACGAGGCTAAACTTGACAGCTGACTTATGTGTGTCAAAGGTCAATGACTAGACACCTCGCGGGGTTATCAACCCTGGCCCATTCATTTGTAATGCAATCGATATGGCAAAGACATTACTGGATGTCCACATACGAGTCGATGGCCTTTGAATCGTAAACAAGGAAACTAGGTGAAAAGACATCCTTTTCTAAGTACCTTGCAAATAAAATCTACTAGCGACCCGCCCCGGCTTCGCTCGGGTACATACATTTATATCTCAAATGGATTAAGGTAGCGTTTACAATGAAAGATCAATCAATGATTTGCCGGGGACTGTCAGGACTTGTCACTGCTCACTGTTTGCAGATGACTTGAAACTGTATCTGGCTATAAAGGAGCCCGAAGATTGCATACATACATACATACATACATACATATAATCACGCCTCTTTCCCGTAGTGTAGTAGTAGTAGTAGGCAGAGACCACTGGCTATAAATAATGATATAGAGGCCGTAGTAGAGTGGAGTGAGCGATTTCTATCACTCCTATCCACTCCACATGCATTTCAATACATCAAAATGCAAAGTGGTAACATTCTCACGTAAACGCAACCCACTACATTTTAATTACCACATAGATGGAGCTCCTTTGGGGCGCGTAGACCAAATACGTGACTTGGGACTGACATTAGACTCGAGACTTGACTTTCACTGCCACATAGAAAATATATGAAAACAAGCCAACAAAATTCTGGGGTGTGTCAGTAATGAGGCTATCATCAAATTTTATAATATATATAATAATAATATATCCTCACGCCTTCCCATAAGGGTCCCCGAAGGGGTAGGCAGAGGTGTATAGGTAATACCCACACACCCACTTTCCGCCAGAGGTATATTAGGTGCCAACGTGACAGATGGCGAGTCCATCGCCGTTACTCAAGCACGACTATACATACGCCTTTGAATTTCTTCTCAGACGTATGCAGGTTTCCTCTCGATGTTTTCCTTCACCGTAAAGCTCGTGGTGTGACTAATCACTGTACTTAAGTTCAGAAAAACTCATTGGTACAGTCGGGATTCGAACTTGCGACCTTTGCGTCGCAGGCAACTGCTCGAACCACTCGGCCACCACGGCTTTCATCAAATTTTAACGGCTGCAAAGCTGCACTTACTCTATATAAAGCGTTTGTTTGTACGGCCTACATATTGAGCGTGTCCAGAGGAAGTTTGCTCGCTTTTTATACAAAAAGATATTTGGATACTATCCGTACCTATATCCATCGATGTTCGTCATGGGGATGGTGGGACTGGAAACATTGGAGTTAAGACGCAAGTTTCAACTCTTGATTAGACTAGATTCATTACTACCACCTTCTGATGAACAAAGTGGACAATCCCAAGGCGTTGGAGCGTGTGGGCCTAGCAGCGGTCCCGAGTCGTTTCCTGATAAATAGTGAGGGCGTGGATGGTCCGCGTCGGCACTGACGAATGTTCGCAGAGCCTCCGGGAGCGCACGCGTCGTGCTGCCGCTGCACCTACTCCTAGAGCAGTGGCGTTACTCAACTCGCTACTCGCTCAGCACACGGACCTGGGTATCTTCCATGATCGCCCTTCTAAAATTAGCTGTAGCATTTTAAAATTTTTAAATAGTAGATAAGTTTATTGTTTGTAAAATTTTATTTTTCTTCAAGTATAATTATACAATAATAAGTATCTGCAAATGTAAATATTTAAAATGTAAGTGTTTTAGCTCAGGGCTGTTAACTTATGTTTTTATTGTAATAAATAAATAAATCCCAGACGACTTGGGATATTTACAATAATTAGCATTTAGAACCAATTAACAGAAAATAATTATGCTCGACGAATTGACGCCCGCTTTTCGCCGAAGGTACATAGGTGCTAACGTGACAGATGGCGAATATAACGTCGGTTCTCATGCATGACGTCAGGTCGTATTCTGAAAAAGTCTGAAAAAGTAATTGGTTCAATAGAGATAAGACCTTCCAATCTTTGCGTTGCAGGTAATACTCGACCACTTCGGCTATAAATGAACGAGACCAGAGATAAACTCGATTGTTGGACAAGCAATTAGACAGGAATACTTATATTTTAGATTTCTTACTATATGCTAGGTTATAATTATATTTACGTGTATATTTTGTCTTCTTACTCTCTGGCCTTAATATCTCAATTATATGAAGAAAACAAGATAATTATTAAATGTCTGCACGCATTCCTATAAGGGTCCCGAAGGGGTAGACACAGGCGTGTAGGCAGTACCCACACACCCACTTTTCGTCGGAGATATATTTAGGTGTCAACGCGACAGATGGCGAATCCGTCGTTAGATAAATAAGATAAGATTTACAATCCGAATTAAACTGACCAATGATACGAGCAATAAAATGCTCAAAGATACCTCTAATAAAGACGTATCACTTGACACTACCAGAAGCAATGAACAAATTGCGCAGCATAATTGAAAACAATCAGAAACCAACCATCCCACGCGAAAATGTTATTAGCTAATAGAAGAACGCTAACTAAATTAGCAACATAAAAGCAAAGCAATAGGGATTAAATTCGTATGGCAAAGAGGAGGAGTGGGCAGTATCCTTCTGAAGATGCAAATAAATTTGACGCTTAAAATTATAGCAGTTGATGATGAAGATCAATGTTATGAAGGTCACGGACTTTTGTCGGGTGCTTTTGATGGCTTTTTTTGCTGATATAGATCTCAATTGGTTTATTTGAGGTCGAAAGTCAGTCACAACGGTGAGATCACTAACGAGCAAATTTTTCAATAAAAACAAGTTTTTTTCTCAAAACTTATATTCATACAAACCTATGACGCTGCTCTCATGTTCGTTAGGTGGGACAGCTAGTAATTAATATAATTTATTTATTTATTTTAGAACAACACTGGTAAGACGTATACTTTTAATGTAAAAAAGAATTTTGTTTTTTTTTTTCTGTCTTTTTCCAGAACTTTTTTTTATCTGTTCGTAAAAGTCTTTTCAATGTTCGTAAGTCTTTTCAACCAGAACTATTCAACAACACAGAGCTTCACTATATAATTATTGGTGGTACTTGGCTGGTGACTTGACCTCCTTTCTAAGGCTTCGTAATTCTTCGTGATTGTGTTCACGATAACGTTACAAAAGTGACCGTACTCTGAAATTAATGATGAAAATATCGCTTGTATGGACCTTAATTTCAGCCTAGTTTTTGCTGTCAACTTGTTACAAATAATGTAGATAGTAATCCGAGAGGCTTTAGTATATCTTCAAGCCTGATGTGTGTAGTACCTTTAATCGGACTTTTCGCCGAAGATATATTTAAAGTACCAAGGTGACAGATTGCGAGTCCATCGCCGTTTCTCAAGCACACAGGTTTGCTCTCGATGTTTTCCTTCACCGCAATGCTCGTGGTGTGACTAATCACTGTTCTTATGTTCAGAAAAACATTGGCACAGTCAGAATTCGTACATGCAGTGTTTGTGCTGCAGGCTACTCGAACTACTCAGCCATCACGGCTTAAATCTGGAATACTTATAATAAATTGCAAGTTGCATATTAATCGACATCTTAAAATTTTACGCATAAATTGGTACATACCAAGCAATATCCCACGCAGAATGAAACGAAGGATGAGACGACATTGCACCGAGTGGTACTCCGAACCCAAATTCAATCTTAACGTCATCAGACCTTCGTGGCCAGGAGCCCTGGGCAGTATTCTCGCCAGGCTCTCCACCCGCCCTTACGTCGCTCGCCATATTCGACCACGCAGTGTAAACAGACAAGAAAGAGTGCCTACTTTGTGACTAGTCAGATTTCAATGTTCAATGAACAGTGAAGTTCAATGAACTTGCAATTGCATTCCTTTCTTTGTAAAAGTAATTAATGTAGAAGCTAAAAAGCTTAATCAAGCAAATTGCACAATGATGTGTGCACTAAGTGCATTAACTACGATCGTTCACTCACACTTGAAATGCACTGGACACAAGCGAATAGTAATTAGGCAATGCACAGAGATTACACTTGTAAATAAGTATAATAATAATTATTGAGATGCAATCTTGCTGTTTTCGAGTGAAGGATACAAAGAATGCCCGGAAAATTTTACGCGTGGAAATGTTGTAGAGCCGCTACGACGCTACGCGGCTACGCGAGGCCGTCGACTGACCAGACTGCTCGATCGCAGCGTCACGAAGCGGACGATGACCGTCCATTCGCATTACTGTTTTATGAATGTCCCAAATCATATCGTTACTGAAGTCTGGCACATAATAATGTATGTTATGTATACTCAGTATGTATATATGTATATTGTATACTTGTGAAAGAAAATAACAAATTGAATAAGAATGTGATCCAATTTATGATCACAATATTTTATTACGTTTAACTTTTTTGTAATCAGGTGTGTTCAGATACATAAAAGCTATTATTTTACGTAAACCTCGCAAAAACTTAAGACTTTATTTTAATTTTTATGGTTGCATTGTTCGTCTCAATACTTATTGAACGGCATTGAAATTAATTGCCGGGTGAAGTCGCGAAGCAAAGCTAGTATGTAAATATGTAAAGGAGATATTATATTCTAAGTGCCAACGTGGCAGGTGGCGAGTTCATCGCCGTTACTCAACTACGACTATAATACACCTTTAAACTTCTTCGTAAACGTACGCATATTTCCTGTCAATATTTTCCTTCGTTGTTAAGCTCGTAGTGAGACTTATCACTAAACATAAGTTCAGTAAAACTCATTGGGAGAGTCGAGATTCGAACTTTTTTGTGCTGCAGGCAACTACTAGAACCACTCGACCAGCACTCATTACATTACATTTGTCTTTATAAATGAAACGGTCTTTCTTTATTTCCATTAAACTATCCAACTTTATATCAAACAATAAATAAGCAGTATGTATAATAATAACGATAACAATTAAATGGACTACAAAACTTACATAACGCAAAACAAACTAACAAACAAAATAATATCGTTACGAATATTCCCAGGAGAAGTTTCACCTCCGGTGGCGTGGCTCATCAAAGTATTTTCATATTGCTTCAGGTAGGGCATGTATTTAAGAACCATATTGATCATAGGGGTCTTGTCTATAGACTTGTTCTTCTCATTGGCTTCTAACGGGACCTCATCTGATGTGATATTGTTATTGATTTTGGAATTCCCAGCGTCGTCATATTGACTAGAATCGCGAAGCTCACGTCGTACCTGTGTTGAGATAAAGATATATATTTTACAAAAGTACAATATTTAAATTTGTAATCGTGAGCACCAGTAGTTTCTAATTAGCCGAACAATGGCCAGATCGAAAGTATCAGACAGAAATTTCTTAGGCGTTAAACAAACATAGCTATGGGCACTCCTTCTGGGATACGGATATTAGCATGGAGTGCTTCAAGAAGGATGAGAAAAGATTCGTGCCGCATGCTTGTTTGCCACCCAAGTGATATAAAACAAAAAAATACTTCGGGCTTCGACTAAGAGCGTTGCTGATTCGCGAACAATGGCGCTGAGCTGGGCTGATTGATAATATTTAAAGAAATATACGGCTAGTTTAGTGCCACTTAGGTGGGTGAACGACGGCTCATTGGCGTCGAGCCTTGTCAGCGATCACGGACATTTATTCAGTACGAGCTCCTACCAAGACCTCGTCGTTATCCGGTTCGATGACAAAAGGTTTGGGTCGCCCTTTGTTGGAGATGTTACCATGACTGCGTGTGCGACTTCTGTTGTAGTGTCCGCCACGCTACGTTCCATGCGGTCCAGAACTTCCTGTAGCTCGCGCACCGTATCGGCTGTGAAGTAAATTTACCTTTAAAGTTAAGGAGTTAGAAGCACGAGGCGTTTTCTGTACACTATCATCATCATAAATTTAAGAGCACGGCTCTTGTCGGCGTCTCTGAAGCAGTCATATCCATTTGCATCAGTGACATGAGATGGGGCCTTAGTGCAGTAATTTCCCCTATGTGAGTATGAAAATAGTCTCATTTGTGATTTACATTCAGCACAATTTTTCATTTCACACATTTCAAGCCAACGCTTATATATATATATATAAATTAAGATATACATGTAATGTTTCTTCAATTATTTATTAAATAAAATTATGGCAATTAGATTAGATTTGTTATGTTGGCGGTTCTGTAATCCAAATAAAGAACTGTCAGTCAGAAATTATCTCCCGCCTTTTATTGACGTTACAAAAATAAATACGCCAAATTAAAAAGTATATAGAAACCAAGTCTCAAGCTTTTCGTAATCAATTAACAAGAATAGAATTCGTGTGAGATAACGAAGTGTTAACCTTTTACTGATAACTGTATTAATGACAATAAAATTTTGTATAACTTTTAAATATGAGGTTCAAGTAGCGTTCCTAGGGTATATCTAATAAGTATAGATTTGTTTTGACTTCAGTTGAGACTCATGTAATTATTAATGGCAACGTTTAATTAAGTTGAGTGTGACAAAGTGATATTGTCCACATGTACGCCAAATTTTAAAAGTCAGAAAAAAAAATTTACTTTTAAGTTAAGCTTGATCTGAAATACAAAACTCAAAACTAGGATCAATTTATCTTCGCTCCAAGGAAACCTTCGTGTCACGATTAGGTAAGTAAGTAAATTGATCAGTTTCCATTTGTAGATTTCTAAATTATATCCACTTACGATCCGAAAGATATTCATCCACTTTTTCGTCTAATATCATTGAATCATTGGCAGACTCCGTAGAGCTAAAAGTTGTATTGCAGTAGTCCAATGTTGTATTGTGCGTGAGTGCAACATCACTTAGGGGAGTTATATCAGCCTTTGTGATAGTGACCAAATTTAAAATGTCCGGCTCCACTGGAATCTCTACTTTATCTGCGAAATCATTATTTATTTCTTAGTTTAATATTATCTTTCATATTTTATGATTGTTTTATTAATTCATAGTATTTCCTTAGGTTAGTTTCGCCTAGGAGACAAAACAAAAGACTGAATCTAAACTATCCAGGAATTGACAAAAACACCTTAATGAATTTATTTAAATCCGTTGAGGGTGTTTTTTTGTTCATCATTCTGAGGTTTCTGCGAGACTAATGCACATATTGACCCTTATAGGTACAAAATACACACCAGTCGTAGATTCTGATACATAGCTCGTTGTGCTTTCCGACAATAACTTAGAATCGAGCGTAGTTGTTAGATTGTCCTCGCTTATTTCCTGATATTCATATTCTCCGTAAGGTTCATCATCTTTTGATACTTCGTCCTTTTCTTGTGCATCATGAATATCTGTAACATTACGAGAGATCTTACAATTTATATCAAGTTGTATAAGTAATAGTTCTTTAACTAACTTACTTTCAACTTTTTCGTGGTTCTCAACTTTATTCAGATCTTCCAAATTGTAAGATTTTGGTCGCCCAATAAACTTTACTGTCCTCGTGTTGAGCGTGACTGGCTGTGTATATTCCCTTATCGTCGGCAAATTAGTCACTACACTTGCTTCTGGTATAAGTGTAGGTATAAGTTCAGTATAATTTTCTATGAGTCCCAGTTCTTTCCCAATCGATTCAGCTATATCACGTTTTTGAAGGGAATTGTAAAAAGCTGGTGTAGTATCTTCGTTTTCCATTGTCGCTACGGCTAGCTTTGTCAGATACAATTCATCCAGACCCCCTTGGTAGTGTAGCGATTGGTTATTTTCAACCTCCATTACAGCATTTATTTGAATGTGCTCCTCCAATGTCAGTGCATCGTCCATGTCACTTGCGTCATCTAATACACGCTCTGGAATTTGCAAATTAACCTTCAATGTACACGCAAGGTTTACGTTAGGGATAACTGGTATGTTAGAATATTATCTTCCTGTTTCAATTAGTACTATCTACGATATTAATGTCAGTCCTTTGTTAATTCCATTGTATTTATTTTATCACATAATATTCTTTATATTATTGCAAATTGTTCGAACACTAAGATGATTGGAGCGTTAAGAGTACTCGATACCGACGAATATATATCTACATATATGAATAATCGAATCAAAGTCCAATCAAATTATTTTATTCAATGTAAAGGACGCATGAAACACTTATTGAACGTTATATTAAATATAAAATTACTGTTACCACCGTTTCCAAGAATAGAAATCTTAAAAAAAAAACGGTGACACTTTTCTTTTTTAACACGCTTTTATTAGCTTGGGTTGTATGTAACGGAATCTTTGAACTTAATTTTCACCAGTTTCCAGAAGTCTTTTGAAACTTTGCATACGTATCAAGGACCGATGACAATGCAATAATTTGATAAATCGAACTAAAAATGAAAAATAAATAATAGTTTAAAAAAACTAAAAAAACACGCTTTTATTGCTAACCGAACTAAAAAATAGAAAATAATTTTAATTTCGAAGAATTTATATTACAGTAGTAGAACATCGAACAATCAATCAGAATTTATCACCTCAAAATAAAATTATAATAGAGTTTAAGTTATTAACAAAAGAATTAAATTCAGAGTAAAAAGCATGAGGTGCTTGATAAAGTAAATGTAACAATCATTCTATTGGCAACTATCTATGAGAGGAGAGTTATGAAAAGTAGTAAAATGCACCCCACGCTTTTTACTCTGAATTTAATTCTTTTGTTAATAACTTAAACTCTATTTTAATTTTATTTTGAGGTGATAAATTCTGATTGATTGTTCGATGTTCTACTACTGTAATATAAACTCTTCGAAATTAAAATTATTTTCTATTTTTTAGTTCGGTTAGCAATAAAAGCGTGTTTTTTTAGTTTTTTTAAACTATTATTTTTAACACGATTTTCTTTTTTGTCTCCTATTTTACGTAGGGTTTAAGTGCAGTCTCTGTGGATGTGGATGAAGCGAAAAAGTATTGTAAGTCTAGAGAGAACTAGTACTCTACCCTCTCTGCCTATCCGGTGAAGGACTCGTCATGGAATATGCATATATGTTCATGTCATGGGATATGTTTGTGTGAATATCATCAACGTTTAATGATTTTATATGAAAATGATGTAGGATGCATAGTATACTATGCATCCTACATCATTTTCAGTCTCTCCACGCTATCCAGTCTCTCCACGTAGAATTGTTGTAGATTTTCGTGCCAGCACAATGTTTTTGAATCATTATTTTCATAATACTTTTTGCATACCCAATTAATCTAACGAATATTAAAAAGAGAAAAGATTTTTCTTTAGTTGTTACAATCTAACAGAAAATTTTAAAATTCTTGCACCAATACCGAGTAACTTATACAAGGTTATAATATTAGGAAAATTTATTTTACGTTTGATAGTTTGTTGAAGATTTTGTCGTCAACAAACTAAACGAAAAATGAATAAACGGACCAAACCATTGTTTAAATATAATGTTTCAGGGATCTTTTTCGTCAAATATAAATATATACAATTTAAAAAAGATTAGTTTTGCGGATACATTTCGACCTAGATAATGTTAGTTTGGACTATTGTAATACTAACGGAGGTCGCAAAGAGCTGGATAGTCTTCATCCTGTCGTGACCTTGGAGGGCACACCGTGGTGGGAAGTGCTGGGGACCACAAAGGCCGGTAAGCTGGTGGGCCACGAGGAGCGAAGTTGCATACCAGTCGTTCCACGGTGCGGATGCGGCCTTGCCAGGGTATCTGGAGGGATGTAAACAAATTAACATATATATTTATTTTATTGAATATGCCGTGGTTCTCTGGTGTGTGGTTCGAGTAGTTGCCTGCAACTCAAAGATTTGTAAGTTCGGCCCCGACTGTACCAACGATATTTACTGAACTTAAGTAAAGCGATTCATCACATCACGAACTTTAAGGTGAAAGGACACATCGAAAAAAACCTGCATACTGTCGAGAACAAATACAAAGGCGTTTATTCGTGCTTGATTAATGGCGATGAACTCGCCATCTGTTGGCGCCTAAAATGTATTTCAGACGACAGAAGAAGACCCGTGTGGGACACCAGGAAGGCATTCAGATATATATAGATTTCTACCGATTTTCGCAGTCTTTAATAATGATCGTAACATGAGGCGCGTTCCCTGTTTTTAGACGTCCCGCGTTTGGAACAACATCTCTATTCTGTGATTAAAATAGTGCCCGATCATTCTAATCTTTTATTTAAAGTTTGAGGGTCACCCCACGTATCCTTATTTGACAGAGGATATGCCCAGGTCACGTAATATACTATTAATCATTTAAGTATCATTGGTTCACGAGTAGTTAAACGTGTTGTTTTGGCCGCGCGGTACTTTGCGCTATAATAATTCAAACTTACCATAAATTTACTGCGACCACATCCGACCAAGTAAGCACGGGCCCAAATCATTTGTGCAAAGTCGCCGTAGTAACTACTGTTAAAATTAGGGCTGTGGACAAGATCACAGCTTGAAATATTGAATACTAACAACGCTCAACTTGATACTTCGTCAGTATTAATGGTTGAATTGTGTGGGAAGTCTGTTTCTACACAATCAATTAGTTCATCGTTATAGGCCTGTGCTAAGCCCACAACTGTGATTGGTACAATATGCTCCGCAAAAGCTATTGTGGAAATATGTTACGGTGGCATATTGGGTGGCTGCTCACTGCATTTTGATGCTCTGTCGATACTATGTGGTTGGAATATGCCAACTGAGATAGGATTTCCCTAGTTTCTACACGTAAAAGCAATGGAGTTTCTAGTAGTTTTCGATACCAATAAAATATTAACAATTCTAAGTTACAAAGAGACGCAAGAACTCTTCTAACTAGTTGGCGTAACGCTCGTGAACAAATTTTATTGGTTTTGGTATAGAGATCGACGGGCCCTTAGAGTGGGACATAGGCTATATGTGGCGAAGATACAATTCCACGGGGGTGAGATTGAGGATAGACCTTCTTATGAGACACCAATTATTTCTAAGTAGACGCGTCTAACTCCTAACACAGGTAATATGTGGCCTCTGAGAACTGGCTCTACTCTATACTCTCTGTCCACCCCGTTAGAGACTCGTGAGAGCGTGATGATATGAATGTATGAAGGAAAATCTCTTCATAATTTCAAACAGAACTCAAAGGAACAATCGAGGTAAAATCTAAGCGCTCGTTCTAAGCCAGCTTTTTTAAACATGAGTCATCTTTTTACAGCACATTTTAATTCTGAACTAAATGAAGCTTGCTTTGTAAAATGATCTGTTGGATTTGTATGAGAAAAAAGGCCTTACGGTTCATACGAGGTGACATTTCCCTTGTAATATAAGTTCTGCATGTACCACACATCAACCATTGACTCCACTCGGAGTCCTGGAGCTTCGCCCAGAATTGAGGCGACACACTGGCCGACTGTTATTGTATCTGTATGGTTAAAACGCAATCTATAAACCAAGTTTCGAACTCATTCATAAAACGAAAGCCCTTTTATTGTTGGCGGTAGGTTTGTACTTAACTACAGCGACTACTATATCAGTTGTATATATATTATCTCTATTGGATTACCTACAAACAAATTGAATTTTCTCAGCTCTCAGTGCTAACAATAATTTTATTAGAGTAAAAGTATATTGACTCAACAAGTGTTCCCTGTCTCCTATTTATATATAAAAAAATATAAAATATATCTATGGGGTATGTTATATATACTACCTATACAACTCTGCCTACCCCTTCGGGGACCCTCATGGGAGAGCGTGAGCATAATTATGTAGTTCATAATCAGTTACAAAAAGGATCTTAATCATCTGAACGCCTGCCAATAGTGAATAGCAACATTACATAGATCACGACAAACGTCTTGCTTCTCAGGTGTTCTAGGCACTTGGCATTGGTCGGCCCAAAGCTGCGCCTCGCGAGCTAACTCTTCCATCCAGTGCTGCAAAGATAATATTAAATTCAACTGTATTTGTATAAGATGAATGGACGCATGGAGTTCTTTGAAAAGGGTGTGAAGATTCCTGCGGCAGAGTCGTCAACGCGCGAGCTTATACACTTGGACATGCAATTGTCCATAAGCAGCGGTAAGCTGTAAGCAAGCGCTTACCATCAGACAGGCTGTACGCATGCTTATTTACGCCCCGAGTGGCTTTAAAATAATAATAATAATAGTGCGACAATAAACAAAAGGAGTTGTAGGGACCGTATATTTTACGTACCTAGTTGCCCGTATTTCACATTAGCACATCAATATATTTTCAGTGCAATTTTGGTTGCCCTTACACATAACCTGTTGCAGGTAGATGATACTCAGCGACATCGCTTATCAGTTGAAACATGTAACATGGAATAATCTTTGAATAAGTTGAATCAACCTACCAGTTTCAGCATATTCCCAGCAGTGGGCATGCCGCGCAGTCGTCCGTTGGCCACATCGTTGCGTCGTCGGTTAAGCCGGTCGACAATACGAAACTTCTCTTCGTTGCTTAACAGAGCTGGTATGTATCCCAAGCATTGTAAGCTGGGTCCGGGCTGGACACAAATGTGGGTTACTCAAGCCATACATACATACATACATATCATCACGCCGAGTCACTAACGGGGCAGGCGGAAAGTACAGAGCGCCAGTTCTCTCAAGCCATGTGCTTGTGGAAGATTTTTTATTTTATTTATTTGGTTCACCAACAATTGTTTACACCAAACTTAAATCTAAAGATACAAACTTAAGCAAACAAAAAAGTGTAACAATTACTTATAGGTAAACACCACACGTACTTAAATACAAACATGCAGTTGACCTATAAAGAGAAAAAAAAAACATGTGCAATAATCATCTACCAAGTAAGTACTTATAGTCACTTAGGCTATAAACTATGTTTCTAAACTAGACAGACGTTTAAGTATGGACCGCTTTTTAACAAAGGAATCGTGGTATATATCTATTGTATCACTATATGTATTGATTACTTTGCAAAGTCTTGCATATGGAGAGTTGGCACCCAAAACCGTTCGTCTTAATACGAATAAGATTTTATACATCAGTCGCAGATGGTATTTCTGCTTAATCTTACTGGTACATTTGAAGGCTTGAGGCGAACAGCACCCGCTTTTCGACGGGGTTTAGGTGTCAAAGTGATAGATGGAGAGTCCGGTTGCTGTTTCTCAAGCACAACTATATCATCACGTCTTCCCAAAAGGGTATCAAAAGGGGTAGGCAGAGATGTGTAAGTAGTACCCACAAACTCACTCTCCATCGGAGACATATTTTAGATGCCAATGTCATAAGATGGCGAGTCCATCGCCGTTACTCAAGCACGACTATTAATACGATTTTTTTTAATTCTTTTTAAATGTATGCAGGTTTCCTCGCGATGCTTTTGTTCACCGTTAAAACTCGTGGCGTAATTAATAACTGTCCTTAAATACTGGAAACTAGGATTTTGAATATGAGTTTGAACAATTATTATGTTAGCCAACTGTCGCCAACAGATGTTAAATACCTGGGACAATGCTACACAAATTGACTTAGTCCCAAATTAAGCAAATCTTGTGTTATGGTAACTAGACAACGATATATTTACTTATATAGATAGATATATATACATACAAATATTCGTGTTCATCACACAAATATCTGCCCTCAGCGGGATTCGAACCTGCGACCGCAGTCACGAGCTTTAACCACTAGACCAGACGGTCGTCTGTTGCAGTTGTAAGATTCGGCCACCACGGCTCAAATTTATCCCGTATGCCACATAATAAATAATAATTGTTCCCAAGAACAAATCAGGGACGTCTTGAAAAAAGGCCAGGTCAAGAGTACCCTAAACCGAAGAGCATGTATGAAGAGAATAATGAAAGTGGACGAAGCGAAACAAATATGTAAGGATCTCTGCCTACTCCTACGGGAAAGAGTCGTGATTATATGTAGGTATGTTCCCTGTGTCCCTTACGTTTAATAAAATATATTTGATTAGATTTAGTTTAACGATAACGATAGTATGGACTGTACGACTCACTCGGTATGCACATAAAGTATGAACATCAGTGTACATGCACATTTTGGCGCCGCAGTAGTTAACCGGACCACCAGCAATTGTGACTGCACTGACTAACACAATCGCCACCACCCATTGCATTTTTTAACCTTTAATTTTGGACATTTTCATTTTGAAAGGAACGTACTCGGAACGAACACGGTGATTTTCTGTGACACTGACATTGACTCGGAACTATTCTAATACTCCTTTATGGTTTTCTTTGGGGGGCATCCTTTAATTACCTCACACGAATTCCATGATTTTTTACCACTCCCCCGTCCTTGGCACAGCTGGTCACAAATAGTGAGACCCCTTCTACCTAAGTGCCTAGCGCCCCGTGTGATGCCACATTTCTTGCAATTTGACATTTAGGAATTTAGGAAATTACAACAGCAGTTTGCTGAAATTATTTTTATTGCCATTTAAATTATTTTTCAATAAAATCAACATGTTATTTGATCAAACGTAGGCATGAACATAAAATTATAAAAACTCAATCATTTTGAGTCCATGGACTTCAAACCCAATCCTTTATATCATTTATAACTGGCATAGTTGTCACATTGTTCTCATTTGGACAGTTAACATCTCATCATCAGAACATATTATGAAAAAATGTGGTCACAAAATTTGGGTACCCTCCCCACCCGTTGTCAGACACTGCCACACTTCGTCGACCTCCCTCCCTCCCCTTAACGTGTGACGTAATTTATGGAAGGCCCCTTGCTCCTCCGATGATCTTTCTTGTGAGTTCCGACAGTGAAATTTCGGTGAATACATACTGAATATATGTATAAAGTGGTATTGCTAGCAAGACGGAGGACCAGCTGCTGGGGCATCTGTGCAGTCGGCAAGCGCCGCACCCAAATAATTATTGTATACTAGTTGTGCCTCCCAGGTTCACTTGGGTGGAAAAATAAAAGCCCATAGACCCAGTGGCGCCAGTTGTAAATAACTGAATACACCTGAAGAAACCCAGAAAGTTTCATTAAAATCGGTCCAGCCGCTTACAATTATATAAAAACATACTGACAAACATTCATTTTATAAATACAGAAGATAGAAAATTATAATTTAATAGCTGTCCAACCAAGCTTCGCTCGGGTGAAATATTTTTTTTTTGGGTTTGAAAACCCTTATCACTTAAGGGTATGAAAAATAAATATACTATACCTACTGAATATACATATAAAATTTCATAAAAATTGGTGAAGCCATTAAAGAGTAGTATGGTAATTAACATTGTGACACGATAATTTTATATATAAGATTTAAAATAATTTCAATACTATAATTAAAACGATATTTAATGTTCAAAAATTGTGATATTTTACAAAAAAAATACATTTTATTTAGCTTAATCTTGTGGTTATATCGTTTAAATAAGTAAAATACATTTTACAGAACTTAAAAATAAAGATTACAGAACCCCTAAACTGTTACTAGTTAAGTATTTAACCCTTTATGATTACAAATAGTCTAACAAAGCATTTATATCGCCGTCAATATAGCACATTTATTAAGCTATTGCATAGCTTCTATGATTATCCAAAAAGGTAAAGAACATGTTCATGAAAACATAGGTATATCTGGAGCACTGCACTATATGTTTGTGAGACGTGGACAATGACAAAGAGGGATAGAGAGGTGTTGGAGGCGTTTGAAATGTGGTGCTGGAGAAGGATGGAAAAAATCACCTGGACGGAAAGGGTGACAAACGAAGACGTGCTGAAAAGAGTCAAGGAAACAAGAATTCTGCTGGAAACAGTCGAGAATAGAAGAGGAAAGATGATAGGCCACCTTATACGACATGATAGCTTCTTTAGAAACATCTTAGAAGGAAAGGCAGAGGGGAAGAGAGGAAGAGGAAGACCAAGATTAACATACATGGGTCAGATCAAAGAAAAAAATTATCTCATGACGTATAAGGAGGTCAAAGAGGTTGCGCTGGACAGAAGCGAATGGAGGGGACTGCATCAGAGACGCCGACAAGAGCCCAGCTCTTAAATTTGTGATGATAGCTTCTATCGCGGGCCTTGAGCGTGGAGACCGAATCCAGAAATTCCGTAACGAAAATAACCTTACATATTCAAAATTTAAACACATTCGAATATAGAACAGTTCCAAATTCAAAATTGCCGGGAATATTGAAACGACAGAACTTAAAAGGCATGCCTAGTACGTAAGCAGCTGTTTGTGAGAAAGTATATACGTGTATTGCATAAGTTGATGCAAAATGATATGCAATAGCTTAACCGCGGCAGTCCCCGAGTGCCACACGTTTATAATCTATTTTTATAAATAAAAACGGTATTTTGTGTTCGGAATAAATAACAAAAAAAAATCTGTAAAAAGAACAGAGTTGATATCAGTATCAGTTATTAGAGTTGTCGTCATGTTTAATAATATACAATCTATAATAATCTTTATTGTGAAGTGAATTGTGTGGTAAAATATAGCGTGGTCGTTAATTGAGTAAAAAGTTACAAATTTCCTAATGTGCGTTTGGTTCTATATACAATAACAATATATATACATATGTGTAGCTATGTTCTAAAACCTTCGTTGTACAAAGAAAATTCCCTACCCGATGCAAATAACGATGGCACCACTAAGAACATTTAATTACATTTATACTGGCGAAACTTTCTCCGAGCTATACTTCCCAATATCACAACAAACTACAACCTGAACTAGCTGTTATACACATAATACAAATAAAGTTCAAAATTGAATGCATCTTGTCTAGGAATGTTAGACGCGTGACCTACTTATCACTCTGTTCGGGAAGATAGTACATCGAATCGATGAAATACTTTGTGATGTCCGAGACTAGACTTCTGTCGGATATCTCTTGGGCCACGCCATATATCGCCATCTGTAAAAATATATTCTTTTTTCAAACCGAAATTGATAGCCGTGATAACCGAATGGTCGAGTTCCCGGCTGTAGCAATATGTTTTTCTGAAATTAACTACAGTCTAGTCACACAACGTGTTTTACCGTGAAGGAAAACATCGAGAGGAACGCTGCATATGTTGAAGAAGAAATTCTAAGACTTATGTGTATTCGTGTTTGAGAAACGGCGATGAACTCGCCATTTATGACGTCGACACCTAAATAGATCACCGTGAAAAGAGGCTGACCTCGTCCGCCTTTGGGGATTCTTGTGGAAGATTGATATTCAGAGCCAGTGAAAAATAATCAGAACTTGCGATTAATAAACAGTGTTAATGATAGAAAAATAGATAAACAGACTTAGGCATTGATAATAAGATTTAGTGATTTATAATCAGAATTAATGATGAATAATCAGAAACAGTGCTTGGTAATCTGAATTAGTGATTTATAGAGTTCGTGATTCTCATCATAGTTGATGATCGATAATCCAAGTTACTGGTATCAATATTAATATGATTTAAGTAGTAGAAGGGGTATATACGCTAAAGGTAATAAACACACACCCACTTTCCGCCAGAGGTATATTAGGTGCCAATGTGACAGATGGCGAGTCCATCGCCATTACTCAAGCACGACTATACATACGCCTTTGAATTGCTTCTCTGACGCATGCAGGTTTCCTCTCGGTGTTTTCACAATCACGATCAATATTTAGTTATATTAACAATTGTCAAGGTTAGTGTCTCATTCGTGATAGACGTACTTCATGTGCCCGTACATACCTTCCCCTGCACGGGAGTGCCGGCGTCCAGCAGGCAAGCCTTGGTGGCGTCGCGGACATCTTGTACGAAGCGATCGGCCACGCCGGCCTGCGTGTGCGCATGCGTCACGCAGATGTGGACTCTATATACATACCATAAGAAAACTATTCAATTGGTTGTATTCACACACTACATTGCTTTTCATGCGTTTTTCGACAGTTACTTCTTTGAACCAACCACAACAAAGGTGGATTTTCGCTTGATTATTTATGAACTTATCGTTTCGGATATTTGTGTAATCAACACGACTTTTTATATAGTTTTCATTTTAAATCTTTATATGGTTAGTAGAACGCCTTACCTCTTTTTTGCATAGGAAAATAAGTGTACGGTTGCTTTGATAGTAACCGGTTACTGTAACGCATGGGTGCTTACACCTGGGCATATAATATCACACGCGCTTAACGATCTTATTCCGAGAGGAATAACAGTGCTATTAGCGTATCGGGGTACCCGTTTCTCTTTCTTATTGCCAAGGCATTTGAATGCAGGATCTTAATGCGGACTATATAACATTTTACAAAAACTTCTTCGTTTTCTTTATTGTATTAGATCTCCTTTGGAAAATAACAGTATTGACTCACCCCGATGGGAACTGTAGTGCGTTTAAACTCCATCCTTTCTTGTGTAAAAGATCAGCCAATTGGAAGATATCAAATTTATTGGATCCAAAGGCCACAACCGAGGTCGCCGGCTTGCCAAACACGAATATGCCCTCCACTTTGCGTAACCTGGAAAAGAGTAAAATATTAAAATATATACAACTGTATATATATATTTTAATAAAAACTGTATATATGTATATTATGTATTATATATATATATGTGTTCGTGTATTGGCGTGTGTGTGTATGAAAGTCTCAATGTCCGCCATGTCAATGTGCCGCCTTCGGCTTACACACGTGTGCGTGTATAGATAGTGCCATCCACGAAGACGCGCCCCACCAATTTATAGTCGAGGGTCACGAGTCTATTAATGGTTGCATACGTGTGCACTCATAGGTAATCAGTGTGTACCTACCGATAATATTCAAACATTAGTGGAAGTGGGGCTTTCATGTATTAAGAAAGCGCTTCAGGGGGGGGGGCAGGGGGGCTATGCTCTGCTTATTTTTGATGTCATGGTGGTCGGGGGTCGATATCGTGATTACGTCAGCAGTTATTATTAACTTTTTGACACAAATGGCAGCCCACAAATTATATATAGGTACTAATCATTACGTAAGCCGTGGTGGCCGAGTGGTTCGAGCAGTTGCCTGCGACACAAAGATCGCAAGTTCGAATCCCGACTGTACTAATGAGTTTTTTCTGAACTTAAGTACAGTGATTAGTCACACCACGAGCTGTACGGTGAAGGAAAACATCGCGAGGAAACCTGCATACGTCTGAGAAGAAATTCAAAGGCGTATGTATAGTCGTGCTTGCTTAACGGCGATGGACTCGCCATCTGTCACGTTTGCACCTAATATACCTCTGGCGGAAAGTGGGTGTGTGGGTATATGGGTACCTATACACCTCTGCCTACCCCTTCGGGGACCCTTGTGGGAAGGCGTGAGGATATATTATTTTATTATATATCATTACGTAAGCATGGGAGGGGGGGAAGAGGTTTGCTTACTTTTGCTGACAAGGGGAAGGGGGGGTTAAATATTGTTAAAAATCAATTTACTTAATTCTTGAATGGCTCCAATGTTGCACACTTAAACTATATAAGTTATTAGGAAGAATAGTGGGGCGTGTCTTCGTGGATGGTTCTATCTACATGTGTATACTGACTGCGCCTCGATGTGGCGCGCCGTGTCTACGATCTCCCTCGCCATGTCGACGTAGCGCCGGCGGCCCACGAACATCATGGTGGCCCAGCACGCCGCGATCAGCCCACCGGCCCTGCTGCCTGCGAACACTCGCCGGATACCATTGCGTCTGGGAGGAGCTCACTTCCCTTACATAATGGTTCAGGGCAACAGGACTTACATCTTACGAAAATTTATTGCGATTTTAGCAAACACACTGTCACGACATCACGCCGAGCCCCTCACGGGATAAGCCGACAGGGATTTTGTAGATTTTTTTTCATGAATCCTATGTCTTAATCCAGCTAACATTAACGTGCCTCTGTGCCAAATAATCTGTTTATAAAATTTAATTCAAGAAATATCATTAGTTGTTGCGTTAAAGAAGAACAAGCACCCTCACAAACTTGCACATTATAATATTACTTCCGAATTGGAAACACTGACACTTCGTACGTATATAAGACTAATAATACATTCTTAATTTATGCGGTACATAATATATCCTGTATGCAATAAGAACCATAGTTGATTGTGCGTACCTTTTCGCCCACAATACATAATATATCTTAACTCTAGGCAATAACAACTATAGTTGACTGTAGGCAAGTACGTACCATTAACAGTAGGCGACCCGTAGACTCCACCAGGCCACTCCGTGGTGACCGTGTACTGGCAGTGGCGATACTCGGGCTTCCGGTACAGCACCACGGACGTACCTTTCGGAGCGAAGCCGTACTGGAAGCACATATTTTACAATGAGAGTATGTTGATGGGTGGAGACTCTTATAGGTACATACTTGGACCATAATTGTACATTGTACATTGCACCTTATGCATTTTAATATAATGCATGGCAATAACAGCCATCGTTCTTCATAATAACTCTTTCACTATGCATTGTCTATGCTCCTATTTAATTATAGATTAATCTACTTCATTGTTGTAAAAAGCTGGAGTGCCAAAACAACTAGAAAGATGTTCTTACAAACATATGTCCAACTGAATTTCTAACGGGGTAGGCAGGGTAGAGCGCCAGCGCTCTCTAGACTTGCAAGCCGTACACTTATGATAACCATAAGTGTATATTTTCATCTTTTACTATAGCAACCTACCTATCTACCTATGTGTTCTTGAAATGGTCGTTTAACAGCCGACTCAAATATAAATTATACTAACTGTACCCTGCCACGCTTCGCTGTGGATATGTGACTGATGCAAAAAATAGATAAAAACAATCCTTGATGCGGATTACATATCATGCTAAAATTTCAGCTCGATCGGTGGAGAACTTTTTGAGTTTCTGAAGCGTACAAGCGTACACACAAGCGTTGGTTTGTGTACGCTTCAGAAACTCAAAAAGTTATATATATATATATAAGTTATATATATATAGAAATATATATATATATTTTTTTTTAATTTATTTATTTATTATATTGCCAAAAGTCTACTTAACTATCACTGGGTGAAATTTGTTTCGTCTTCTAGCAAGAACCATTTTCATATTCGTACCTTATGAGTATCAGCTGAGATGCTAGCGACCCCCGGCAGCCGGAAGTCGAACACCGGCACAGGATGTCCGGCGTCCGGCATGAAGGCGGCCAGGAAGCCTCCGAGGCAGGCGTCCACGTGCAGAGGCACGCCGCACTCGAGCGCCACGTCCGATAAAGCCACTATGTCGTCCATCGTACCGTAAGGGTAATTGGGGGCCGATCCCACTATCTGTGTGTCATATGATATTTTATATATAGGGCTTCAAGAAATTTACGACAGCGTAAAAATTTATGTCATTGGTTTTTATTGTCATTATTTATATAGTAAGCAAACCATTCTCGAATCCACCTGAAGAACCACAGAAAAGTTCATTAAAATCGGTCCAGCCGTTTACGATTTACGATTCTATAAAGGACATACAGACAAACAATAATTTTTATATATATACTCACGCCTTCCCATAAGGGACCCCGAAGGGGTAGGCAGAGGTGTACAGGTAATACCCACACACCTACTTTCCGCCAGAGGTATATTAGGTGCCAACGTGACAGATGGCGAGTCCATCGCCGTTACTCAAGCACGACTATACATACGCCTTTGAATTTCTTCTCAAACGTATGCAGGTTTCCTCTCGATGTTTTCCTTCACCGTAAAGCTCGTGGTGTGATCACTGTACTTAAGTTCAGAAAACTCATTGGTACAGTCGGGTTTCGAACTTGCGATCTTTGTGTCGCAGGCAACTACTCGAACCACTCGGCCACCACGGCTCTATTTTTATATACCATAGACTAAACAGCGGTATACGTACCAGGCAAGTCCTTCTCCCAATGGCTTTCCTTACGGCGTCGACATCGACGGTCATAGTGTCCGGGTTTACCGGCACTGTGACGACAGAGAGGCCGAGATACTGAGCTGCCTTGTCGAAGGCCGAATGAACAGTGCTCGGCACCACGATCTGAGGGTTGGTGACGCCGTTGCTGTACGCGAGGTCCCTGAACGCCTTGCAAGCCATAATTATGGACTCCGTGCCTCCCGTTGTCACCTGAATACAAATTGAATCTGATATTACATTTCGGGGGGGGTTTATATGGCCACGTTCCAACTACCTGGATCAAATCGATCGGACGCTCAAGAACGGGAACGTTAAGAGTACTCGAGGCCGACGAGCATGCATGAAGAGACTGATGAATGTGGACGAAACGAAAGAGATATGTAAGTTTAGAGAGAACTGGCGCTCTTTATATATGATATGTATGTATGTTATGAGGAATTCCTAACAGTTAATGAAAATGTTAAAAAACGTCAAAACGTGTTTATTTTGTAGGTAAACTAAGCATAGCCTATAGATAAATATACATATGTACATTGTATCTATAGGCTAAAGGAACATTATCTTTTATAATCATGACTCGACAATTATAGCAGGCTCCTTTCATTAATATTTGCACAGAATACAAACTCTACAATTGCAAGCTTATAGCTTCATATATATTTAAAAGCCGTGGTGGTCGAGTGGTTCGAGCAGTTGCCTGCGACGCAAAGGTCGCAAGTTCGAATCCCGCCTGTACCAATGAGTTTTTCTGAACTTAAGTACAGTGATTAGTCACACCACGAGCTTTACGGTTAAGGAAAACATCGAGAGGAAACCTGCATACGTCTGAGAAGAAATTCAAAGGCGTATGTATAGACGTGCTGGAGTAACGGCGATGGACTCGCCATCTGTCACGTTAGCACCTAAAATACCTCCGGCGGAAAGTGGGTGTGTGGTTATTACCTATACACCTCTGCCTACCCCTTCGGGGACCCTTGTGGGAAGGCGTGAGGATACATATGATATATTTCATTTGCGAAGAATCATCTCACAGAGCAATGAAATGTATAATGAATGCAAAGCACATAAGACTTTATGTTTCTTGACTTGTTAAGACATGACAGAAATCATTATCTTTGCGATGTATTCTTTGGTCGAGGTCATGAACAAATAAGCAATTATGAAAGCATATCTTCTACTATCTACACGATATCAAGCCGGTTATCTTTTAATTCTAATGGAGGTGTTGATTCCTAATTGTTATAATACTTTGGTACATAAAATTACAATAAATAAACAATAACGAATAAATAAAATTGGCGCGTCTGTTTGTAATATTAAAATAAACGACATTTACTAAATGCATATGGATGGATGTATACACGGTACATATACCAAAACTATTTTATTTTTGTTAGTTTTTTGTTTGTCGACTAATCTCTGAAAAGGCTGGACCGATTTTGACGTTCACTGGCAGATAGCTGATGTAAAAAGGAGTAACTTAGGGTACTTTTATTTTAGAAACCGAACATTATTTTTTTTGTCGTTAAATTCCACAGGTACCTCTGGCGGAAAGTGGGTGTGTGGGTATTATCTATACACCTCTGCCTACCCCTTCAGGGACCCTTGTAGGCAGGCGTGAGGATATATATATATATATACATACACTAGCTTATGCCCGCGTATTCGCCCGCGTGGAGTTCGAAAAAGTAGCTGATATATTTTCATGCTAGAATCGGTTCAGCCGCTATTCCGTGAAAGAGCTACATACTTTATAATATTAGAGCTTTGAATTTTTCGGGATTCAAATGTATCGTATGACCTAATCCTAGCCATCACCATTTAAATTTTCAGCTAAACTGCTTTTTTTATCTGTTGTAAAAGTTATTTTTTAATATAAAGTATATATCCTATGTTACTTCTAATACCTCCAAGAATATGTGTACAAAGTTTTATAATGATCGGTTAAGTAGTTTTACGTGAAAGCGTAACAAACAAACTTACATTCACATTTATAATATTAGTAAGATACCTATTATTGATCGTCAATACCAATCGGGGTATCATTGTTTGAACTTACGTACCTAGTCTTTATACAAACATATTATTAACTTATGCGTGTTCATGCACTCGTTATGGGAAAACAAGGTTAATTAATATTGTAATTAGTACGATCTCGCCTCTAATAGAACAAGCAATTATTTTACGCCGATAATTCTTTGTGTGACCTGGATATCCAGATACACGTTTTGTTATATATTTCACAGTTGTCAAGCATACAACCCGCCTGATAACAACGGTCACCGAAGCTTAATGGCGCTAATACCAGGTACTAAGGCATACCAGGTAAAACCACAGTTGTCTACCTTATTGTGGCTTATTTTTGTATTATCTCTCGTAGCGCGAGTTCCGGGAACTTTTGCTCCTTCACCGATCAATGGCGAGACCTAGGCCTCCAGCCAGGCACTTTAGTACTAAGCAACACAGCTAAGGGCACCCCCCATTTATATACCATACAAGTGGCAAGAATATAACCCGTGATGGTCAAGGGCTACCACAATTATTAGCATCAGTAATACTAGTAATACCACAGGTCATACGACTGTTGCCAACCCTATTTAGTCTAGATTAGCTGTGAATTGCAGCGTGATTTTCATATTAATATACACATATTTAACATATATAACATAGAAAGGATGAGTGAAGAAAGATTGACGAAACAGATATACAAAGCAAAAGTGTGTGCAAGAAGAGGCAGAGGAAGGCCACGTTCCAACTACCTGGACCAAATAGATCGGACTCTGAAGGACGGGAACGTTAGAGTACTCGAAACCGACGAGCATGTATGAAGAGACTGATGAATGTGGACGAAGCGAAAGAGGTATGTAAGTCTAGAGAGAACTGGCGCTCTATACTCTCTGCCTACCCCGTTAGGGACTTGGCGTGATGATATGTATGTATGTATGTATTTTCATATTCTGTTATTTACATCGTTGGGGACGGGAAGTTGACGTGTCCACGTTTTACGTTACGAGAGCACGAACCTAGGGTTGAGTCCACTCACCGTTCCACAGCATTCGTCGTCGCCATGAAACAAGTTGACAGCCATCCTGACAATTTCAGCTTCCATCTTATTGATCCCGGGGAACACGTCCGCGTGAAGGGGGTTCGTATAAGCAGTCAGCGCGTACGCATCACAAGCCACTTTGCTTATCTCCTGACTCACGTGGTACACCGCACCTGACACACTACCACCCTTCCAGTCGTATATACCTGGGGATAAAGACGGGATACAAGTGGGTGTTGGGTACTACACAACTGCAGGAACCCTAAGGAAAGATAAAGAGTGAGGAAACCTGTATATGTTTGACATTCATAGATAGTCGTGCTTAAGTAACAGCGATTAACTCGTCACTCATCACGTTGGCACTTAAATATATCTCCGGCGAAAAGTAGGTGAGTTAGTACACACCACTGCCTACCCCTTAGGAGAACCTTGTGGGAAGGCATGTTGATATATATGTTTATATATATGATATAAAAAAGTGTCTAGAACTGAGTGAAGAATATTGATTTATTCAAAGAATGCAACAAGGAAATTCTATAAGCCAGGCCATAACACGATAGTTCTAATAGAATTCGAGACTGCCTAGGTACTACCCGTAAAATACGCCATCCAATTGTAAGCTTTCAACGCAGTTTCATTACTTGGTGCATCACATGTTTGCATAATTTATAATATCATATACTTTATGTTGTTTTTCTGAATGTAAATATCATACATGAAATAAAAAAACTGAATGTCAACCTATTTAAGAAACAACTTGGCCAATTCTTAGTCAGTAAATGTTACTACAACATAAGGGAATTTTTAAGTTGATTAATGTAATAATAAGTTAATTACATAATAAGTAGAATAAGTTCTAGGGTAATAATGTAATCGCCATGTTCTCTCAATTTGTACGCCTCCATGGCAAAACATGTAGCCACTTATATAAAACCCAACACCAATATGTTCACTCATGTTACACAAATAAACAATATTATATTCTATTCTATTCATAATTTCAATGCACTTCTCATTACGATATATCTAATCCTAGACACGGGCTTCATTTGATATGCCATCTATGGAAGAATAAGGCTGAAGCAGGTACCTTATAAAAAGTATTTAATGATACTAATATTTCTAAAATCCTGAGAGCACAAAAGAAGAATTTTAGAAGTGCTAGCTTAAGTAAGATTAATTTTTTCGTCAATGCCTGAGTAACCTACCATGGTTACCATTCAAGTACAGATTCGGTTGCAGTATGCTTGTTTGCCATCTTTGTAATACATAAAAAAAGCCCAGAATATGGTAGCATGATGACACGGGCTACTCTAATGTAAGAACAGACATAGTTGAAGACGATAGAGCCAGAAACCAGAACTGCTGACTATTGAATTTCGGACCGCATGCTTGTTAGACATATCAGAGGTATTAAAATATTATATAAGGGGTATATTACTTGTAATTTTAAATTACTTACCTAAACTAAGATGATCTTTGACCTCCTCTGCGATCTGGTCTGCTGTGAGCCCTGACTCCGGAAGCACCCTTCTAACGGTAACACCAGCTAGTCTCTTAGTGACATCTTTCTTGAAGTCATTATTGATCTCTGTCATTTTCTCATCAATCTTCCTCCTGACTAATGGAACCAAACGTAACCAGCGGAAAAACTCCTTGCGAAGTCTTGTAGTAACACCTAAACAAGCATAAGTATATACACAACATTAGCATTGAATACAATAAGCTTGCACAATTAGTCATCTTCACATAGGGGGCAAAGTACAAAATAGAAAACAATACTCTTATGATAATATTAAACACACACTTGGAAATGTCAAGAGAATTGGAAAGTGAAATGTATGATGAGACTGGTAAATAGAGACGAAACGAAAGAGATCCAATTTTTTTATACTATCTGCTTACCTCTACACATTCTGTTTATATTTGATGCAATAACAAAACCAAGATAGCAACTATTATTCTTGGTAGCAACTAAGATATTTTTTATCGGGTACCCTCACGCCTTGGGAAGGCGTGAGGGTACCCGAAGGGGTAGGCAGAGGTGTATAGGTAATACCCACACACCCACTTTCCGCCAGAGGTATATTAGGTGCCAACGTGACAGATGGCGAGTCTGTCGCCATTACTCAGGCACGATTATACATACTTTGAATTTCTTCTCAGACGTATGCAGGTTTCCTTTCCATGTTTTCCTTCACCGTAAAGCTCGTTGTGTAACTAATCACTGTACTTAAGTTCAGAAAAACTCATTGGTACAGTTGGGATTCGAACTTGCGATTTTTGTGTCGCAGGCAACTGCTCGAACCACTCGGCCACCGTGGCTTTTGTTCTTGTATATAGAATGAATTATGTATACATTTTATGTGTGTAATGACTCTTGAAATGTTATGAAATAACCAAGAAATCTTTTCAGTGATAAATTGAATATTATAGTTAATTAAAGCATGAAATATTACAGTTAGATCTACATATGGCCTTATGAAGTCTTGAACAAACTTACTTTCTTTGGCATTGTAGAGGCTGTGCGCCCATACTATTGCCAACACTGACGAGGCAGTCATGGATACTATCTGCCATGGCTCCTTCCCTTCAAATAACTTATTTATAGCTTTAAGTGGCTGCGGTCGTTCACTCATATCTAAACCAAGCAAAGATACAATTGGCAACAGCGTAAATAAGAGTAGGAAGAGTAATTTAAGTAACAGCAAAATATAGGAACACAATTTAAAATACATTGTGAAAGGGCTATATTTTTTAAATAAAAAAATTATGACTCAACACATTCAATAATATTTCAATCAATGCCCACTTAGTGTTTAGATTTATTTGATAATTGGTGTGTAGATAAAAAAAAACAAAAAACAAATTTTATTTATGAATTTACATTTAATAAACTTAAGGGGCCCTAAGTAAAAAAGTGTTTAGGGCGCAATAACGGAGAAAAGTAATTTATTTATGTCTAGTCTGCTAGTAATTTTTCGTTTAAATTACTTTCAACGTTTAAATTTGGTCACAATATTTGGACACTCACCGTCAATATTTAATATTAAGCTCCTTGTTTTATCACACAATCCTCAGGTTTCAATAAATGTACTTTGTTCATAACAAACACATAATCGCGTTATTAGTGCCGATAACGATAAACCAATAAAGTAGGCGTGAGTAACACAATGCCACTGGATGGTAATTCCCTTGCAAGCACTTATTAAAATAATAAGATTGTTATATATCGAAACGAAACCAACCAAACCGACGAAGCCAGACTGACAGGCATAGATAGACTACTATTCTTTCCTAAATCAGATTCAAAGGCTACTAGCTGACAAGTGACAGCTGTTGAATTGAAGCTGACAGATTTACATCGGGCAGACAATCGTCAACTATTAGTTTAGCCTGTGGTTGTGGCCTTTCTAAACTCAATAGTAGACTAGCTAGCTACATAAAATGAAGTATTGCAATCTTTTACATTCTAAGGTTTCTTAAGATTCAAGATAATGATGACAACAATCGCTCATCTCAAACAGCGAAAACGATAAAAAAATATAAATGCACTCTTGAAAAGCTATAGTGAGTATATTTATGCTTTAACAATCACTTTACTACTTTCAAAACCTGGACCGCAGTTTTACGTGTATCTATAACTTTAAAGGAGGAAAAACAGCTGGTTGATATTATTATGAGTCATCAACCTCCAGTTTCCTGTATTCCAAACACAGGCAAGATGTCGAAAGCTAAAAAAGTTATCGAAGAAGCGAAAGAAATCAACAATCCTGAACTAGATTTGGTTGATAAAGGGCTATCTAGCTTGGAGGAGATACCTGGATTGTGTAAGTCTGCATCAAAAACCTGTTTGTGATTTCAGAAGTAAAGGTAACCTGATTAACCTGTTTTGTAATAGGTACATGGACAATATAAATAAACTTTACACAATGTTGCAACGAATATATACGTTTTTCCCTATTAGGAATGTGATATCTATATTTCTGTACTTTTATTTCCATATACATATTTAAAACTAATTTGATGAAAAGCGTTATTGGGATTTAGTTAATGACGCATTTTAGATTTATATTTTAGATACTTGCGCTATTTATACATACTTAGATTAGAGTTACCTAAAAAAGTGGGTTTATTTTGATCTTAATATGGTTTTATGTATCTTTTAGATATCGATAATCTTTGTTTAAATGTGTTTTTCTTTTATGCTATGTGAAGCCTGTCAAAATGAGATCATCACTATAAATTGCAATGCAAGAGAGTAACATCACCATAAAGTGCCCAGTGCCTGTTGAATACAAGAGAGAAACATGTATTTAAAAATGAAATGTTAGTCAACTTCAAAATAAGAATACTGGATTTATAAAATAATTATACCATTGAAATAGTATTGTTACAAGTATCCTCTAATTTATAAAATTATTAATGTCAGTAACCTAACACGCCTTTATCCACCAATTTTGTCTGTACGTAAAATTACTGTTATCCATAGTGATTCTATTTCTATTTCTAGTCACGCTGTCAAACATAACTCGTCTGACACTCAGCCACAACAAAATCCAAGTGGTTCCAGCTGCACTAGCCAATCTGACCAACTTAGAGATCCTTAATCTCGCCAACAACCATGTCCAGGAGCTCCCTGTCAGTCTGTCATCCTTGCCAAAGCTTCGTATCTTGAATGTCTCCCTCAACCGACTTAATGGCTTACCAAGAGGCTTTGGAGTATTCCCAGTTTTGGAAATTCTGGACCTGACATACAATAATCTGAATGAGAAAGCACTGCCTGGCAATTTCTTCATAATGGGTTTGTCCATTTCTTTAACTTAATGTAGGTAGTTGTAGTTAACTATACTAATATTATATAGAGGAAAGATTTGTATGTACCTAAGTGTGTTTGTAAGTATGTTTGTAAGGAATTGGCTCAAAAAGTACTGGACCAATTTTTTAACATTCTTTCACCATTTGAATGCAACATTATCACTGATTAATATAAGCTATTTTAATTAGGAACCTGGGACGGGCAGCTAGTTTAATAATTAATTGAATTGGTAATGATTGATTTTTCCAACCTTTTGCTGTTATGTTGACAAGATATATCCTGTCTAGATACAGTACCTGAATTCATCTCTCTACAGTGTAATTCTTCTCTATATATTAGGAATAAAATGAGTTGTTACTTTACTGTTAATATAAATTAAACAAAGAGGTCAATATGTAGGTATGTTTGTAAATTCAACTTATATGTTAGACTAAGTAGCTGGGTTGTGTGGTTTCACCAGCATTAAATAAGATTTCATTGATAGATTTTTATATATAAATTAATTGTAAGTCTTAAATATTTATTTTCTCTATAGAAAAGAAAATTATGTTTTTTTTAGATAGTCTCCGTGCCTTGTACCTGGGTGACAATGATTTTGAATATCTACCACCTGAGATTGGAAATTTGAAGAATTTACAAATTGTGAGTATTTGGACACATAGAAAGGATGAGTGAAGAAAGATTGA